>MU227713.1:5615185-5652149 GCA_018584345.1 Thuja plicata | reverse complement strand
TCACATAGTCCCCCACTTCAAACTGAACATCCCTCCTTTTCTCATCAACCTTGGCTTTCAACTTAAGTTGACTGTCTTGTATCTGCTTCTTTACCTGATCTTGTATCTCCTTCATGGTAGAGGTGAATTCTTCTGCATGACCACTTCTATACTCCATTCCACCAAGATCCCTGATCTCACAAACACCCCTAGGATGCATGCCATAAACCACCTCAAATGGACTCTTTCTTTTCATCCTATTATTTCTATCATTGTAAGCATAATCTACTTGAGGAATGACCAAATCCCAAGTCTGTCCATATTCCTTAGTTAGGCACCTCAAAAGGTTACCCAATACTCTATTGACCACCTCAGTTTGGCCATCAGTCTAAGGGTGGTAAGCTAAACCAAAAGATAGGTTAGTACCCAGCCTTGTCCACAAAGTTCTCCAAAATAGGCTCATAATTTTTACATCTCTATCAGAGACTATGCTTAAAGGAAGACCATGAATCCTAACTATTTCTTTGAAAAAAAAAAAAGCTATGTGGATAGCATCATTAGTAGTTCTGCATGGAATGAAATGTCCCATTTTACTAAAACTATCAATAACTACATAAATTCTATCATAGCCCTATTTTGTTTTGGGTAACTCTGCAATGAAAACCATGCTTACACACTCCCATGGTCTATTAGGGACAGGTAGAGGCTGATACAACCCTACATTACTCATTCCTCCTTTTCCCTTCATGAAAACAACACACTGCTCTACATACTTGGTGACATCCTTCACCAATTTTGGCCAATGGTAGAACCTTTGGACCAATTCCAAGGTCTTGTCCTTACCAAAATGACCACTTAGAGAGCCATTATTCTTCTCTTGGATGAGGTTCATCCTCATTGACCCTTTGGGTACACACAACTGATTGCCTTTAAACAACAATCCATTCTGTAAAGTGTAATCAAAGAACTTGCTATGAAAATGATTCTCAAACTCAACACATACCTTATAGGCCTCACCAAAATCCTGATTTGATTTGTATAGGTCTCTGAAACTCTCAATCCCAATAATATTCAAGTGGACTTCTTGCACTGTTAACAATCTCCTGCTCAAAGCATTTGCCACCTTGTTGAGTTGACCCTTCTTGTGTTTGATAGTAAAAGTGAATGCCTGCAAGTATTCCATCCACTCTAAATGCATATTACTTAGATTTTCTTGTGTGCTAATGTAGCTAAGGGCCTGATTATCTATAAATACTACAAATTCTTTAAGCAATAGATAATGCCTCCATTTCCTCAAAGATTGGACTAGAGCATAGAGCTCTAATTCATAAGAAGAATATTTCTTCTTGGCCTCATTCAATTTTTCACTAAAGAAGGCAATAGGTCTTCCCTCTTGACTTAAAACACCCCCTACTGCCATTCCACTAGCATCACACTCAGTGGTAAATTTGTATAGTTCTCTAAAACTCTCAATCCCAATAATATTCAAGTGGACTTCTTGCACTATTAACAATCTCCTGCTCAAAGCATCTGCCACCTTGTTGAGTTGACCCTTATTGTGTTTGATAGTAAAAGTGAATGCCTGCAAGTATTCCATCCACTTTAAATTCCTATTACTTAGATTTTCTTGTGTGTTAATTTAGCTAAGGGCCTGATTATCTATAAATACTACAAATTCTTTAAGCAATAGATAATGCCTCCATTTCCTCAAAGATTGGACTAGAGCATAGAGCTCTAAGTCACAAGAAGAATATTTCTTCTTGGCCTTATTCAATTTTTCACTAAAGAAGGCAATAGGTCTTCCCTCTTGACTTAACACACCCCCTACTGCCATTCCACTAGCATCACACTTAGTGGTAAATAACTTATCAAAGCTTGACATGGAAGTAGGGGGTGTGTTAAGTCAAGAGGGTAGGCCTATTGCCTTCTTTAGTGAAAAATTGAATGAGGCCAAGAATAAATATTCTTCTTATGACTTAGAGCTCTATGCTCTATTCCAATCATTGAGGAAATGGAGGCATTATCTATTGCTTAAATAATTTTTAGTATTTATAGATAATCAGGCCCTTAGCTACATTAACACACAAGGAAATCTAAGTAATAGGCATTTAAAGTGGATGGAATACTTGCAGGCATTCACTTTTGCTATCAAACACAAGAAGGGTCAACGCAACAAGGTGGCAGATGCTTTGAGCAGGAGATTGTTAATAGTGCAAGAAGTCCACCTGAATATTATTGGGATTGAGATTTTTAGAGACCTATACAAATCAGATGAGGATTTTGGTGAGGCCTATAAGGTATGTGTTGATTTTGAGAATCATTTTCATAGCAAGTTCTCTGATTACACTTTACATAATGGATTTTTTTTTAAAGGCAATCAATTGTGGAATGGCAGTAGGGGCTGTGTTAAGTCAAGAGGGTAGACCTAAGTTCAGATGGACTTTGGAAGCTGAAAAATCTTTTGAAATGTTGAAAAGACAAGTGGCTACTCAACTTTTAAAGTGTAATCAGAGAACTTGCTATGAAAATGATTCTCAAAATCAACACATACCTTATAGGCCTCACCAAAATCCTCATCTAATTTTTATAGGTCTCTGAAACTCTCAATCCCAATAATATTCAAGTGGACTTCTTGCACTGTTAACAATCTCCTGCTCAAAGCATGTGCCACCTTGTTGAGTTGATCCTTATTGTGTTTGATAGTAAAAGTGAATTCCTGCAAGTATTCCATCCACTTTAAATGCCTATTGCTTAGATTTTCTAGTGTGTTAATGTAGCTAAGGGCCTGATTATCTATAAATACTACAAATTCTTTAAGCAATAGATAATGCCTCCATTTCTTCAAAGATTGGACTACAACATAGAGCTCTAAGTCATAAGAAGAATATTTCTTCTTGGCCTCATTCAATTTTTCACTAAAGAAGGCAATAGGTCTACCCTCTTGAATTAACACACCCCCTACTACCATTCCACTAACATCACACTCAGTGGTAAATAACTTATCAAAGCTTGGAAACTGTAGGACAGGTTGAGTAGCCACTTGTCTTTTCAACATTTCAAAATATTTTTCAGCTTCCAAAGTCCATCTGAACTTAGGTCTTCCCTCTTGACTTAACACACCCCCTACTGCCATTCCACAACTAATTTCCTTTAAACAACAATCCATTTTGTAAAGTGTAATCAGAGAACTTTCTATGAAAATGATTCTCAAAATCAACACATACCTTATAGGGCTCACCAAAATCCTCATCTGATTTGTATAGGTCTCTGAAACTCTCAATCCCAATAATATTCAAGTGGACTTCTTGCACTGTTAACAATCTCCTGCTCAAAGCATCTGCCACCTTGTTGAGTTGACCCTTCTTGTGTTTGATAGTAAAAGTGAATGCCTACAAGTATTCCATCCACTTTAAATGCCTATTACTTAGATTTTCTTGTTTGTTAATGTAGCTAACAGCCTGATTATCTATAAATACTACAAATTATTTATGCAATAGATAATGCCTCCATTTCTTCAAATATTGGACTGGAGCATAGAGCTCTAAGTCATAAGAAGAATATTTCTTCTTGGCCTCATTCAACTTTTCACTAAAGAAGGCAATAGGTCTGCCCTCTTGACTTAACACACCCCCTACTGCCATTCCACTAGCATCACACTCAGTGGTAAATCACTTATCAAAGCTTGGCAACTGTAGGACAGGTTGAGTAGCCACTTGTCTTTTCAACATTTCAAAATATTTTTCATCTTCCAAAGTCCATCTGAAATTACCCTTGATGGTACCCATTAATGGAGCACATATCCCACTAAAGTTCCTAATAAACTTTCTATAAAATTGGGAAAGGCCATGAAAAATCCTTACCTCAATGGTTGTGGTAGGTGGAGGCTAGTTCAAAATTGTAGCAACTTTGTCTTTGTCCATCTTCAAAGACCCCTTGGACACCACAAAGCCCAAGTAGACTAGTTCTTATTTAAATAACTCACACTTCTCAAGGTTAATGGCCAACTTCTCTTCATGTAACCTTTTCAATACTGCCTCCACATGTCTGATATGTTCCTCTCTTGTCTTATTGAAAATTAGTATATCATCAAGATATACCACCACAAACTTTCCAGTGAAATCCTTGAGCACCTCATTCATGAGCCTCATGAATGTGCTCAGAGCATTAGAGAGGCCAAATGGCATCACAAGCCATTCATATAATGCATCTATGGTTTTGAATTCCATTTTCCATTCACCACCTTCCTTCACTCTGATTTGGTGATAACCACTTTTCAAATCTAGCTTTGTGAAATACATTGCCCCACCTAGGAAATCCATAAGATCCTCTATCCTTGGGATTGGGAATATATAAATTATTTTGATACTATTTATAGCCCTTGAGTTGGTGCATAATCTCCACTTTGCCCCCTTCTTTGATGCCAAAACAACTGGGACTGCACATGGGCTAATGCTCTTCTTGATCAAGCCTTGATCCAAGAGTTCTTATACTTGTCTTGCTACCTCCAAGTCCTGATCTAGAGTCAAATTGTATGCTTCTTTATTGGGAAAGGATGCCCCTGGTACAAAGTCTATTTGATGACTTATAACCCTCTTAGGTGGTAGGGTTGTAGGAGTTCCATCACTCACAATTTCCTTATATTTCTCAAGAAATTCTTTCACTTCCTTTGGTAGTGGTTCCTTTACTGGTGTCTCCTCCTCATTAGGTCTCAACAAAATAGCATAACCTTCTCCCTCATCATCTCTGATGTCCCTCACAAACTCCTTACCACTACATAACATAACATTAGGAGTCTTACTCTGTGGTTCATCATCTTCTAACAAAGACTAAATTTTGAAGGTCTTTCGTCTTTTATTAAATGTAATGGAGTTCTCCTTCCCATCATATACTGCTCCATTATCAAACTGCCAAGGCCTCCCAAGAAGCAAATGACAAGCATCCATTGGTAGGATATCACAAAGCAATCTATCCTTGTATCCTGCTATTGAGAATTCCACCCATGTTTTCTCATTGACCAAGACAATCTGGCCTTTGTTGAGCCATGTCACCTTATAAGGGTTCACATGGGTTATTTTGGCTAGCTTAAGCTTCACCACTATCTCCTCTGAAATGATGTTGTCTGTCGATCCAGAATCAACAATCACCTTACACACTTTTCCAAGAATCTTACATCTAATTCTAAATAGTGCCCTCTTATTTTTAGGCTCATCCTTGATTGGTTGACTTATTAAGACCCTTCTAAACATCAGGTTCTCAACCATTTCTAAATCTAGATGATCCACCTTTGGATTCTTGACACTAGAAGTATCCTCATGTGCATATGCCACTCTTTTGTCATTGTTTGCTTCAGAGGGCTTATTAGGACATCTGTAAGTTGGATGACCTAGTTTCCCACAATAATAACACTTCATAGTGGAAAATTAGGATCCAGTCCTACCTCCTCTTCCTCTGTTAGAACCCCCATTGTTCCCCCTACCTCTGTTATAGCCTCCTCTTGAATTGTTCTCAGTCTGTTGTTCTGTCAACTTATTTTCTCCTTGGGATCTTTGTTCACTACCCCTTCATTGGTAGCCCCCTGTTTGACCCCTTTGTTCTCTTCCTCTGCCTCTATTATTATTATTGTTCTTGAAACTAGAATCCCCTTTCTTCTTATTCTTCTCTTCCACCTTTAGAGCTAACCGATGACACTTTTGGATGGTGGTAGGTGTCCATAGGCTTAGCTCATCTTGGATGTTCCACTTCAACCCACCCAAGTACCTAGCCACTTTGATTGGCTCTTCTTCTTTCAAATTAGACCTTAAACATAGTCTTTGGAATTCCTCAGTATATGAGGCCACATCTAGGTCTTTCTACTTCAAGTTTTGTCTCTTCCTATCGAGCTATATTTCGTAGTCCTCTGGAAGATAACTCTCCTTCAATTTGGTTACCATAGCATTCCAATTTTTTATGAGTTGCTTTCCCATTCTTACCCTCTCATCCTGAAGGTATTTTTGCCAAGTCAAAGTTGACCCTCTGAGTCTAGACTTGGCCACTTTAACCCTTTGGGCCTCACTTGTCCCTTCACATTCAAAATGATTTTCCATTGCTTCAATCCAGTCCATGACTACCTCAATATCCATCTTTCCTCTGAATAAAGGTATCCCTTCCAAAGCTTTGCCACTTAGTGCCTTTATGGCCTTTAAGAAAGGTTCCTCATTCAACACTGGGCTAGGTTTAAGAATGTAGTCTTCTTCCTCCATATTCTTCTTACCCTTACTCCTGGATTTTGCTTCATATTCTTTCTTCCTAGTAGCATCTCCTAGTTCTTCCATCTTTACTCTCATTTCTTCCAAAGTACCCTCAAGGAGTCTAATTTTCTCCCTTTTCTCCTCCATATCCTTGGCTAGTTATACATTTGTCACCATCTTTGTAGAACCAAAAGATTCCACCTCTCACATAAACAAACTTCCCCAAGTTTCTCAACTTGCTCTGATACCACTCTGATGTAGTACTAGTCTTGCTCCTTAGACCTCTTCTAGGGTCTCTTAGGTGAATCATTGAACCACTAGGGTTCTTCTACTAACCCTAGGCTAATTACGTATTTTATCACAAGATCCTATTTCCTTCAACTAGTAAACATCAACAAAGTAGAACTCACAACTTTTGCAAAACTCATATTAGACCCAAATTGGTCTTTCTTACCCCATTTGTACAATCTAATCCAAATGGATTCCAATCTTCACCAAATTGAAAAGGAATCATATAAAGATTTCAATAGGACCAATTCCAACCTTTGCAAACTCACTTTGCTTCAAAAACACAAACAAGCTCCAAGAACTTATGCAATTACCTCCAAAATAGGGCTATAAGCAATTAGCCCTATTTGGTCACTTTTTCTTCATTATCTTGGAAAAATGTCTTAACAAGTGCCAAATAGGCTTAGGATCTAGACACCCTTTTCATAGACACTAGATATTTTCTAGGTCTTAGCCCCCACAAGTGTCCGTATAGTCCTTCCTACTTCCATGCCTAAAATTTAGGGTTTTAGGCCTCCTTACTGTCTGCACAAGAAATGAACTTTCTTGGCCAACAAGATAACTCCTCACAACTTCTCCTCTTGGTTGGGGATCCTCCTCTATATATTCTACCTTCCCACTTCCACTATTTGAAGCTATGGATGCTTTCAATTCCTCTAGCTAGCTCTGCAACAACTAATGATCCCTAGCCATGCCACTCTGGCTCGCCTAGGGCATCATCTTAAAAATATCTTCCACCACTTCCAAGGCCCATCCTTCTATGTACACAATTTAAATGGAGTCCACTTTCATAATCCAAGAGCCTGGGACAAAGCCACGGTGGAAAAGAAAGCTAAGACTCCATTTGCAAGCAATGCTCAAAACAAAACCAACGACTGGACTGAACTTTAAAGATTTTATACAAACACATAAAAATATTGAATCTACTAATATAACACCACAAGAAGTTCTGGAATAACCTACATTACATGAAACAATGATTATAGACACATTCTCAATCTATTACACTACTCGATCACCTTGAAACACACAAATATTCACTGTTATTGCTTAACACAGTCCGTACATGAAATTTCTCAAACTTGCCAACCCTTCAAAAATCCCTAGGATAGTCTTATATAGATGACACAAACACTAGATGGTCGGTTTCAGATAGTTAACCAACCAATTTCATCGAAGATGCCAATTTGTCATAAAAGTTGTCAATGTTGTCAATGACAACATTGACAACTTTTGGCAACTTTTGGGTTTGATTGCCAAACCTGGTCAAACCCTATCCAAACTTGTCCAATCCACTAAATATGATGAAACAACATTGAAAGGGACCTCTAGCCCCTCTCTTGGCTCATTTTTCAGAAAGATTCCAAAATTCCCTAACTGCGCGTAAATAGACCTAAGGGTCACCAAGGGACTTATAAGACCTATACTCTTACAAACCCCTCACACACTAGGACTCTTGGTCCCTTTATTCACCTAGTGGTCTGGATAGAACCACTACAAATCCAAAACAAAGAAAGAGAAAACCCTAGGTTATATTTCCACAACTAGCCTACCTAGGTGCTCCTGCACCAAGTCCACTCACCACTTATTGAATGGCTGATCCACAATGACTGGCCTTAATGGAAATGCTACCAACCTTTTTTTTCCTGCAAACATAGCACAATTTTGGCATCTTCTTTCCCATGAATGAGCACCTTTTAATAATTTTGACCAATAATAACTAGCTCTTAGAATTTTCCATGCTGTATTTTTGGGGCTGAAATTCCCTCCACAAGATCCATCATGGAATTCATATAGAATCTTGCTTTGATCTAAATAATCTATGCATTTGAGAAGCATACCAGAAAGATCCTTCCTATAAAGAGTATCATCATTTAGAACATAAGGAATAGATTGTAATCTAAAGTACCTTCTCTTGGCTCTGCCAAGATTCATTAGACATTGACCAATATGCAGAAATCTGGTCATATCTGATAACCAGGATGTTGAATCATTAATTAGTACAAAATTACCTTGGGTAAAGATGGCCTCTCCCATGGATTTAACTTGATATTCTCCTTCTACCATTTGAGCACATATGCCTTTGCCTCTAACCAGCTTGGTCACATGGATTTGCACATCATACTCCATGACCTTAGTTATCCACCCTGCCCTTTTTTCACTGACATCCTTATTCAATAAAAATTCTTTAATGCTAGGCTGTGCAATCATTAGATGTATTTTGTTCCTAGCAACCAGATGCTTAAAATTTTTTAAGGATTTTATAACAGCTAGTACATGTTTTTCTACAAAGCTATATCTTTTCTCAGAATCATTCATACCTTTGATAAAAAGGCTACTGGTTGCTCCTATCCTTCCTCATTCTTTTGCACCAGCATTGCTGAAATAGTGTCAATACCCCCATAAGCATACAAAAAATAAATCCTTCAAGAAATCAGGATTAGTTAAAGTAGGGGCTGAAGACAAAGCCTATTTAATCTGCTCAAAACTCTTCTTTCCTTCAGCAGTCTAGCTAAAAGGTACATCCTTTTTTAATGTGGCAGTCAAAGATTTCAACATATCTGCAATATTAGGAACAAAATGTCTAACAAAATTTATCCTTCCTATAAAGAGTATCATCATTTAGAACATAAGGAATAGATTGTAATCTAAAGTACCTTCTCTTGGCTCTGCCAAGATTCATTAGACATTGACCAGTATGCAGAAATCTGGTCATATCTGATAACCAGGATGTTGAATCATTAATTAGTACAAAATTAACTTGGGGAAAGATGGCCTCTCCCATGGATTTAACTTGATATTCTCCTTCTGCCATTTGAGCACATATGCCTTTGCCTCTAACCAGCTTGGTCACATGGATTTCACATCATACTCCATGACCTTAGTTATCCACCCTGCCCTTTTTTCACTGACATCCTTATTCAATAAAAAATCTTTAATGCTAGGCTGTGCAATCATTAGATGTATTTTGTTCCTAGCAACCAGATGCTTAAAATTTTTAAAGGCTTTTATAACAGCTAGTACATGTTTTTCTACAAAGCTATATCTTTTCTCATAATCATTCATACCTTTGATAAAAAGGCTACTGGTTGCTCCTATCCTTCCTCATTCTTTTGCACCAGCATTGCTGAAATAGTGTCAATACCCCCATAAGCATACAAAAAATAAATCCTTCAAGAAATCAGGATTAGTTAAAGTAGGGGCTGAAGACAAAGCCTATTTAATATGCTCAAAACTCTTCTTTCCTTCAGCATTCTAGCTAAAAGGTACATCCTTTTTTAATGTGGCAGTCAAAGATTTCAACATATCTGCAATATTAGGAACAAAATGTCTAACAAAATTTATCCTTCCAATGAAACTCTATAGTCCTTTCTTATGTTTTGGCAATGATAGTTCCAGAATTTCATAAATCCTTTTAGGATCAATTGTTGTCCCTTCTTTAGACACTTGGTATCCTAAAATTTTACCTTCATGTATTGCAAAAAAAATTTTTTGGGGGTTTAGGGAGATTCCAAACTATCTACATCTTTGCGAGACTTGTCTCAAGTGGCTTATGTGCTAGTTTGCAACCTTGCTATAAATTGTGACATCATCAAGGTATACTAGAACAAATTTATACATCAAATTTCTAAAGGCCATGTCCATTGCCTTCTAAAATGTAGCCCCTGCATTTGATAATCCAAATGGCATTCTCCCATAGGCCATTGTACCCCATTTAGTAGTGAAGGCATTTTTGAACTGATCTTCATCTCTCACTAATACCTGGTTATAGCCAGAATAACCATCAAGAAGAGAGAATCCCTTAGAACTGGATACATATTGCAAGATCTTTTCCATAGAAGGAAGAGGGTGCCTATCTTTTAGAGATGCCCTATAGAGGTCTCTAAAATATACACAAAGGCTTATCTCTCCATTCTTCTTTCTCACAGGAACAAGATTTGAAACCCAAGATGTATGCGTGATAGGGAATATTATGCCACCATTCAGAAGTTTATTCAGTTCTTTCAGCATTAAAGGTTCTAGCTTAGGATTGATAGGCCTTTTCCTTTGTCTAATGGGATTAGCATTTGGTTCTAATTCTATGGTATGCTGAGTTAACTGAGGATCAAATCCTTTAAATTGAGTATAGTCCCATGCAAAAACATCATTGTATTCCCCAAATAACTCAATAAGCATTTTATTTTTCTTGGGGGAATTAATGTTACCAACCTTCAAGAACTTGTCTCTAAATATCTCCACCTCTTCATAGTGATCTTCTTTGATCAGTAGGCTGGTTTTATTCTTTCTGAATTGATCATCAGAGTTGAAAGCTGACTCTAAGCTGACTAATCCCCTTGGAAGCTTATTAGTCTTCAATTGAATGATCTGATTTTCCATTTGCTAATTGAACTGCTCATTTTTAGGAGCTGAAAAGTCTTCTGTTTCAGTCATAAAGCTCAAAATATGTTGATCAATATTAAACACCTACCAATTAATATTATTGTCTGGGATAGATGGCCTTACAACAATTTTAGCATGTAAATGATCTGAGATCTATCCTTTATTTTCAGTAATTCTAACATGAGCACCAATACCAGCCAACCTATCAGCATGCATGTTTTTCCTTCTAGGTATGGAAATAAGGTTAAATGCATCAAAATTATCCAAAATATCAGAAACTCTAGATTTATACAGCTTCAAGAGATCATTTTTCATAGCATTAATACCTCTCACCTATCTTACTATCAACTCACTATCTTGAAATGCCCTCAAGCATTTGATTCCTCTTTTCCTAGCCCATTCCAAGCCTTGAATAACACTTTCATACTCTGCTATATTGTTAGAACATGGAAAGGATAACTTGTTAGAAGCATAAAATTTATCACCATGAGGTGAAACCAACATAACTCCTACACCAATACCATCCTTATTATTAGATCCATCAAAATATAGATCCCATAGCTGGTTAGAAAACTCAGATTCAGAACATTGATCTTTAATCAAATTAGGCACAACTGAATCAGATTCTAACATTACATAGTTACCAAAACCAGCATAAAACACATCATCATCTTGATCATTTCTAGCTACCCATTCATCTAGAACAATATCAAGATACTCTTTAGCTTGTGTATTATAAGATGAACTCTCATTGATTTCATCTAGATCCATGATCACACAACTTGCATTTATGGGACTAGGATTATAGGGCTCTATGTGTTCTTTGGCCCATAACTCTGATTTTATGGTCACCTTAGCACCATATCTAGTTCTAAAATATAGGTGAGATCAATCTGATGAGAATTATCCATCTATTTTAGTTGTGAAGTCTCTTGATAAACATAAAGCAAAGTAAGGTGGCAGATCTATGACAAAAATATCTTGGAAAATGGAGAAGTTTGGGCATGAGTGTAAAGTCAAACTTGCATTTTTAATAACACCTATTGTCTTAACTGAAGAACCATCAAGCTAGACAACTCCTTTCTCAAGGGGTTCATACTTCAGATCCAACAAATCAGCTATTC
Source organism: Thuja plicata (assembly GCA_018584345.1). Taxonomy (NCBI): domain Eukaryota; kingdom Viridiplantae; phylum Streptophyta; class Pinopsida; order Cupressales; family Cupressaceae; genus Thuja; species Thuja plicata. The sequence continues at coordinate 5,640,151 of MU227713.1, read as the reverse complement.
TCTTTGACATGATAGTGCTGGTTGCACCACTATCCACCATACAATTATGTACTAATTTGTTTCCAATAATTAAAGAGACATAAAAAGGAGGAGGCTTAACATTTGAAAATTTATTACCTTCCTTTTCTATCATCTTCTACATATTTTCTGACTTTCTTTCAACTGGTATTGCTAATTGCTTCAAATCTATAGTATTTTTACTCACTTGTGTTATTGGCTATTGCACTTTACCAATCTTCTTTTCTCCTTTAACCACTTCATCATGAACTATTGAAGGCTATGAATTGGCCATAACCACTCTAGGAGGATGATGTACAGCTTGATGTGAAATTGTTGTTCCTTTAGAAATCTCTTCTTTCAATAAATCGGTTTTCCCTGGAATAGCTAATGAATCCCACATAGAAATAGAAACATTCATCTTCTTCATATTATCAACAATGTTATAGGGGACAACAAACTGTACCTTCTGAGGTGACATACTAATGGTCTGATCCGTTGTTTCTAATACTGTGTTTCTTTGTTTGCATGAGTAGAGGCCCCCTTTAGGATTGAAACTGGTGGAATGGGTGATGGTTGATTTATAGCAGCAATCCTAGCAGCTGAGTGCTCTGATTCTAGGGCTCTCTTCTTGGATCTTGTGTTTGCCGATATAGATGAATCACCATTCACTCCATATAATTCCTCCTCTTTCCAATTGAGGAATGCAGTGTCAGGGGCAGTCGCATCAAAGTGTTGCTGAGTCTCTTCAGTGGATACAGTAGGTTGTGAATCCATCACACTTTGAACCATTAGGGCTTGATTGAGCACTCCATTAGTACACTTGGACTAATTGTGAGGTTCATTACAAGGATAGCACCACTCATAATCTGTAGCAAGGTTATTTTGGCTAGGAACAATATCCCTAATAGCATTAAGGCATATAGGATTGTAAGATCTATAAGGCCTTTTGCTCCAGTTCTGCCTATTGGCATTGCTATTTCCTTGATATTTCTTCTTGTTGCCTTGATAAATGGGCTAATTGGGCTGCTGAGATGAAGAACTAGCAAACTAATTCTGAGTATGGGCTATTGGATTGCTTTGCTACCTTTTTAGGTTTACTAGTTCATTGCCAAAATTCTATAGCAAGCTCTCAATCTTTTTCTAAATATTTTTTATGCTTTGCAATTCACTGGGAGGGACAATACGAATTATTTCTTCACTTTTATAAGATGGCAATGGAGCTAATGGTGGAGTAACTAATGGCATATTGGATTGGATATTGGGAAAGAAAGGCATCAGTCGCCTAGGAGCTATCTTTCCTGCCTGAATGAGGCTATTCTCTACCCTAATTGCAATATCAAAGGCTTGAGGTAGTGAATTCCCTCCCATGGATTGGATTACTATCGAAATATCACTATTCAAGATTTTGAAAAAATATAAAAATGCATATTTGGTAGAGGGTCTTACCATGGCAGGAATCATATTCCATGTCTCCTAAAATATGAGATTAAAATCACTTCATCCTTCTTGTGGAGCCCTTTTAATGGTAGTTAGTTTCTCCACCAAAGAAAAATTGTCAAACTTATCCTCAAAAAACTTAGAAATCCTCTCCCCCAAAACATCCCAAGTAGCAATAGAATTTACTAAAAGAGTTCTGAACCAATCAAGAGCTTTACCTTTTAGTGATGCATCCAATAGCTTCAAAGCCACATCTTCCTCCATGACATGATGGAAATTGTAAAGAGATGCAATATCTATAATGTGTTTGACAGTTGTCACATGACCTTCTCCGATGAATGATGGAAAGCCTTTCAAGGCAGCCAAAGGTATGTTGTTGTGATTTGCAATCAGGAGAGGACTACCTTGATCAAAAGGAACAAATGTCAGATTTCTTTCCATTCCTGTAGCTAGTGGTACTTGTTGTTGAATAGTAGGTACAAAAGTAGGTTGGGTAGGCTGAACTACCTTCCTTTGGTAAGTCTTCAAATTCTGGAGAGTTGCTGCAGTACCACTTATAGAGGCTCCAAGAATAGAATTATCTATAAATAAATTTTCAACACTTGGAAATTTTGATTGGGTAAAATTAGGAACACTTAGATCTTTGGGAAGACTGATTTCTTCAGTAATAACCTCAAGTTCCTCTGAATCTACAACTTGATTTTCAAAAATGGGGTTATCAAATGATGAGAAATTTGAATTCAATATAGTACCTCTTGGATCTTGTGATGTTCTTCCACCTCTGGATGATCTTCCTCCACTTCTACTTGATTGTAATTCTTGATACACAAATCCCTCCTTGTTTGATCTTGTTGGATTTCTACTCATTAAAATCCACACTGAGAGTTGTAACTGAAATTAAAAACAACCATAAAACTAGTAGATTAGAATTGAGAAGCAGTTCGTGGTCCCACCGGGTGTGCCAAAAACTGTTGAGGCTTAGAATTGTCACCTCAACTCAGGCATTAGGGCTGCATGACAATTCCATCCTAACAATGGAAACCTTCTCTAGTTTTGGATAGACTATGTTTGAGAAGGAGTCTCCAGATTCTAGGCCAGTTCCTATTGAATTTGGGTATCAATTTTATACTATCTTCTCCTAATTTTTGGGAAGGAAAGAGAGAAACTCTAACTAAAATTGCATGAACAAAACTTGAAAAGGTGATACACCAAATAGATTCAGATCTCTCAAATCTTCAAACTGACACTCACTTAACATACCCTAATGATTTCTACAATATCACTCACTATCCAATACATAGGCTAATTAGAAGGTCACTACTATGGTTTAACCACAAATATCAATCTTACTATCGACAACATGCATATTCTGCAAAAGGCTTATATTCTGCAATCTAGAATAGGAGATGATACAATCCACTAATCCATGATACAGATGTATTACACATAAATACATAAAATTGAATAGGATTTGAACAAATGACCACCACAAGATGTATGAAAAATGGAGCAACTATATTCTTTTCAAAATCTGTATGTAGTTACATGAATGAATCTCAAAATAATGGAAAGGAATACAAGCATCCTCTTGCACAAAATTGATATCACAAATATGAGCCAACAATGGATACAAAACATAAACAGATAGCTATAGGAACAAGAAGTTCACTAAAGGCTCTTCTCTCTACAATCTTGGATCCCTAAACATGAAGCCAAGGATCCACTATATAGCCCACATGGCTTAATTTTTTTAAATATTTTTGCCCCAAAATCCCTCCACACTATCAAACTAATAAACTATATGACTTAATAAGTGCCCTAAATCAAGCCCCTAAGTTTAGCATCCCTAAAGTTGGTTGATAAAATACATCTTTCTATGCACTTTACCAACTTTATTACATAACATTCAAAAAGCACAAACCTGAATACATAACCCCAAAAGACATACAATCCCAACATAACCCAACATCATGGGAAACCCTAACTCCACTAAGTTGAAAACAAAGCTTAACCCTACTCAACCGACACCATACTATGGAAGTTGATGTAACTCCAACTTGATGTTTGATAATAGCTCACTATCGACATGATTACTCCTATTGAGAAGACAGTTTGTTGTATTTCATGGCACAAAAGGTACCATCATGGCACTGTGGAGGTAATGTTGATACACTGGGAAATGTCATAGCATTTAATCCATCTGTCAGTGGACTTCAAAATTGGGTAAAACACAATGCATAGTCTTTATCAGTTTCATTTGTATCTAGGGTTTTTCTTCTCTTTGGTGCTTCCATGTTGATTCTGGAAACCATGATTATTGGCAATGTATCTGCTTCAATTATGTGAAAAACCTCAGGATTCTTGAACTTTATGAGGAAATAAAGATTGAATTTTTCTTCGCCATAACACATGGCATCTTCCGTTGGTTTCTTCTTCAATACTGATGTAGTTTTGTAGTCTTTTCCTTTCTCAAACATAGGCTTTAAAAGTGATTTAACTCCAACTTGAGAGATGCTAGAACAACTTGATCTTTGAAAGTTTCAATACCATGAAAAATGGCGCTACCATGTATGCTTTAAACTTGGGGTTTTGAAGTTAATGATTTGAAAAACCACTGCAAGTTTAGAATGAACCTAAACTATGGTTAAGAGGTGTTGAGCTCCCCATGAGATTTGGCTTTGAACTGAGGACATCTCACCCATAGCTTCATATTCATCCCTAGTTTTGATGGTGTGATATAAATGAAGCTGGAAGAAAATACTTTGTTTGACCGCAACCACCACTACTTGTAACTTGAGAAAGCTTCGAGCTTCACTCCTTTGCTGGTCTTTTCCCTTGAACTTGGCCTCTTCAAATAAGTAATCTTGCACTTTTGTTTACCTTAGTTTTAATGTGAAATTAGAGACACTGTTGAGAGAATATCGATAACTCTTTTTGCAAAATCAATGGGGTTTATTTCTATGCTTTAAACTTGGTATTTCAAACCCTCCATTGTAGTATGGAACACTTTGTTGTCACTTTGTTGTTCTACTGTCATTTAGTTGTTCTGTTGTCACTTAACAGGAATACCCACATGGCATTTTGTTGACAATCTGTAAGTAAACTTGCAGATGTGCAAGTTTGTTAATATCTTGGTTTGAACTAAGAACACGACTTCCTTCATGAATTTTCTTTTATGCTTAAAATCATACCACTTAATGTTTTTTTTGAAAACTCAATACTACAGTAAGCATAAAACATGCTCCTTTGTCCAGGCCGAACATCCATTCTTTATTATGTCTGAAAAAAAAAACACAAGATCTTTCTCCAGTACGCTTGTAATGTTATAAAACCACATATTTAGTTTTACTGATAACAGTATGAGCATATTTTATTTTTTAAAAAATGGAATAATAACATGCTTTCAAACATTCTGAAAATGTTGTTCTTCATAGTGCAAAAAAACACACTGTTCTTTTAAAATGCATATATGGTACTACCCATGGGGTTCATGCACGGGTTCGTGACTCCCATGGGCCATACTCAAACTGGGAATCCTAACTAGAACGTATGTCTTATCATTATGAAAGTATACACTGCATTGTTATCATTATTGTATACCACACAATGTATGCATAAATGAACATTATCTTCCAATACAACAATATAAGATTTATTTTATTTAAATACCCAGCATAAAGATATCCTTTTGAAACTTTGTTTGAAGGCATGAAACTGTATTCCTTCCAAAATCATGAATTATAACAACATCTTTTAAACTCTTTGGATGGACAATCACTAGTATTTTATCCATCATGTCTGTCTTCTGTGGATGTCCATTTTATGAAAGCATAAAAACATGCTATTATTGAAACCCTTGTTCTCTATTCTTTTCTTAGTAATTAACATTTCTTGTTATGCATCTTTCACTTTCTAAATCCAACTATTAAATAAACATAACAACAGTACCTCATATCGTATAAAATATGATCAATCACTAGGCATATGGTTTCAACATGGATCTTCAAAAATCAACTCTTATACCTTTTCCGCATTTGGTATACTTATTGTAACAACATCTCTTGTTATTTCTCACTTGTATAATAACAATGAACCTCACATTCTTCCAATTATGCATTTTTTCTAGTTTATTAAAGATCGTTCTTTTCTCATGTGTCTCCTGTAGCATCACTTGTATACTTTCATGTATTTGCATATTTTCTCCCTTATGCATGTGAGTAGTAACCTCCTGAGATATAAACAATCTTTCTTGCATGTAACGGCTTATGTAAAGTTCAAGCACGGGCTCATGACATCAACTGTATTTCCTTTTTTCTTCTTGCATTCAATTACACATCCACCTATTTGTACACATATCACCAATCAATCTATTAGGTCAGCAGATAAAATGAATCAATTAATGTTTGTGGGTGAGTGTCATCCAGGATGACACTCATTCATGAATATTGGTTTATTTATTTGTGTTTGTTGAATTAACAGGTTGATCAAATTCTGAAAAAGGAATCTCAGACAGGAATACTAAATCCCTTTCATTCATATATCTGATTATAAATACAAGAACAACATGCATCAAACTGACTATAAATAGCAAAAGGTTTCATGTTTAGAACAAGTCCCTTTAATACTATGTTTCAGATATTGTGGATGCATGTTTTCTTGTTACATTGATTTCATTAGATTGATATGCAATATTATAAGAATTGATTGTATGAAGTTTGTGTTCCATGTATTGCTTAAATCCAATTGGATCTAACACCCCCTTTTCTCTCATGATGTAGGTCGAACCCTAAAATACCTAAATGAAGATGAAGACATGAACTTTGGAGACCTAGGACCTGATAGACAATCAACAAGCAACCCAACCACAAGGCAATGCATGGGACCCTACTCCATACTTCTATCATTCTTTCTATTATGCAATGTACTATTTACTTGCCATGAAAAGAAATATGAAAAGATACTTGTATATTACATTCAGTTTGAATGCACAACATAATTGATCAATTATAAATTTGAAACTTTGGAATGTGATCAATTCTTAGAGCACAAATGATAACTTTTGACAATGAATGTTATGGTAAAATGTTAATTAATAATATCTGAAGGATAGTATTAATTTGACTCTTCCAAAAATGTAATTTTTTCCTATTTGTGGTTATTTTGATGCATGTTGTAAATTAGGGTAACAATACTTCAAAGTTTTCCCCACTTTCTCTAGCAGCCTAAGTCTTTAAAAGACATTGGGTCCAAAAAGTTTTATCATAGAGTCAATGAGTTTATCCTTTAACTCTTTATCTTGTGATTTCAACCTTTCAAGAAAAAAAAACTATTAGATTCATAAATGAAGTGAACCTACCTTTTAATATACTTGAAGAAAGGGATGAATGGAAATCTGATCTAGCAATGAAATAAAAACATGGTACCATGTGGGGAATGGTCGGCCCAATAATGCGCAAACATTCATCATTAATTTTTTCATAAATTAGATTATTCCTTGCAAAATAATAACTGGATTATTAGTTATTGCAAGGGATTGCACAGGGGGTTAGTGCATTACATTATGAGTATAAGATTGTATAGGAAAAGAAAGGATCAATCTTCAAAGTACCTGGAAGCTGGGCTACTCTGACGGGAAGTCCTTCTTCAATGTTCATGAGAAATTTATCATACTTCTCTATTATTCCCGTACATGCAACACAACAACATCCAGGAATTCCATCATCACCTTCTACATAGAATGAATGGAATATTACAAAATACCCCCTAAGAAAGAAAAGTTCAAGTGAAACAAACACATGATAAATGAGAGAGAAAAATATGAATCTACTTACCAATAATAGGCATTTCCATTGCATATGTGGCCAAGCTACATGTTTTCAACATTGTAGATGATAGTACCTCTGTGGTTCTGATCCTCCTACAAGAAAAGTAGTGAACATAGGATCAATAGTAGGTGCTGAAAAATAAGAGTATTAGAGCATAACAAAATATGGACAACCATGGACAAGATTGTTAGAGCTATTAAAAAAAATCAATTGAGAAAAACACAAGTGGATGATAGAACATGTGATCTACTTGAACCGCCTCAAGTATTTGCATCTAGGGCATGACCCTTAAACATTTTTAGCGTCCTCTGTAAAAATAAAGCATATGTATTTTAGTTAATGACATTAATAAAAGAGTATACTATAAAAACTATTATTGAAATTTTGTTATAATTAAAAACTACATTAATACTTATTGTATAAGTTTGAACACAGTGAGCCAACTCATCCTCTCTCATCAATATTTCAGGAGTCTGAGGTTGAATATCTACCAATCGAGTTAACACTTTTAAAATTTCACAAAAGGACCTTTTCCAGTGCAACCACAGGATCAACGTGTGATGAAAAATCAACAATGAATAGATCCTGCTCATCCTGCGGCTCCTCATGGACTACTTATTCCTTTCCCTTTTTATGATGAGCACTCATTTGTGAGAATAATATTATTAGCACTTTATTTAAAATTTATCCAAAATAGTAGTGAATAATAAAACATAACAAAAAAATATGCATTAATATTTTTCTTGTATGTGCATTTGTACACCAACAATGAGTTTTACTTATCGACAAGAAGCACCATGAGAACCATCATCGCCATGTGTATCATGTGGCTATTGATCCATACTATAGCCCTATATTTCAAAAATTAAAAATTATTGAGACATGTTAAAATACGTGTTCTTATGCTAAGTTACGTTGAATAATAGATAATTATCAGAATGCTTCAATTAAAAGAAGAGAGTTTTTTTTATTTTTAAACAATTTTAAATGGTGCATAGTGTGTACCACCTCATCCATGATAGTGGTTTTTTTTGTATCTATGTGATTCAAAGTGTAATCAACAAGAATCTCTTCAGCACCACGTATTGATTTGATTGCACATAGAAATACGCAATTTACCTCGCACGCCTCAAATATGAAATTGGGTTGCTTCTTAGTTGACACAGGTCATGTACTGTTTATAAAACCTACAATATTCCCTAATGCTTTTGGCCTTTGGTCAATATATATAGCTACTATTTTACTTTGTTCATTGACTTTTTGTTGTATATAATTTTCCACGAGTCCATACCTACACATATTTTTTTAATATCTAACAATCTGCATCCAACTACTGTAATCATAACAAGGTCCAACATACTCCATCAATTTGACAACTTTTTTATAAGAGACCTTTATTCCATCCATGGAAAATAGCCCCAAACCATGTATTAAAGACGGTGGTATGTGATATGTCCTCTCTCTAACACAAAAATCAATGTTTATTGAAGGAAGTTCATCGGGGACCCATTTTTTTTGTAGATGTTTGTACCAAAAGGGCACCTCAGATTTTCCTTTTCTCTCACCATCATAAGAACATGACACCCCTTGAGCAAGGAAAAATTCCACATGTTTATTGAATTTCTTTCTGATCTTTTGACCTCGAGTTGATCTCCTTGATTTAGACATACTATATGTCTCACTTTCTTCTTCCATTCCTACATTTTCCTCTCTTGAGGAAGACAAATATGACAAATACCTATTCCCTGGTACTAGCACTTCATGAAATGAGCGAGACAGGTGGCAATGAGAGAGATATTTTACAAATGGTAAAATACATTAATCTCTATGGTGTGTATTGACTTATACCTGACAATCCATGAGACTGTGTGGGATACCTGACAAAAGATAATAGTTATATAATCAGACAAACATAGTTCACTCCATAGTTTATATTACATCTTGTGAAGGACATTATACATTGTTAAAATTATCTATTTATACTTTCAAAATTGGCTCACTCCATTGTGGGGAACAAAGAGAATCCCTTGTGATTTAACAACATTGATGTGCAAGGAAATAGAAAAATATCAGAAGCAAATCCCATAAGATAGTATTTAGAGATTAAATACACTCTTTTAGAATGAAATTTCTCTAAACAAAAGATCAAAGATATAAGTAGGACATATAAAACAAGGTGACTAAGTTAAGTTAGATATTCCCGATAAACCAAAAATTCCATTAATATGAAACCCTAAGGAAATTAGTTGAAAAGTGCATATTTTAACCCAAAATAATCGTTAAAACATGCCAAACATCTAGCATAATTGTACATTTCATTCATGTCATTGATATTCCTCTTCATCCATCTCATCATCAAGATCATCTTTGATGATGACATCATCACCACCACTATAGTCATCGTTGTCATCATCATCCTCCTCATCATCATCGTGATCAGTAGCAACATCATCGTCGTCTTCTTCTTCATATTCTTCTTCGACTATCTCTCAATCGTGATCATCATCTACATAATCATCCACTTCTTCCTCTTCCTAGGTATCTTCTTCTTCCATCACATTATACTTTATCAGCCTTCCTCTTGGATCATGTCTAACAATAAATGACCAACCCAATTTATGTGGATCCTCTAAGTAAAATACCTGCTAACATTGGCTTGGAAGAACATAGGGCTCTTCCCCAACTGGCTCAAACAACCTTGTATTAATCATTGCAAATCCACTATTGTGTTCAATAACAGTTCTATTAGGATCATTTTGATTGAGACGTAGTGTGTACCATTTCACCATGAAGAGAACTAATTTGAAGGAATTAAAGTCACAGTCAAGTATATCAACCAAAATACCATAGTATTGATTTTGTGACTCTCGAGGATGTAAGTCATTTCTAGATGAAATATTGGTCAGCTGGAAGACTGCACTTATCCCAGAATCACAAGTTCTCTTTGTGTCATCCAAATTTTTGGTGCAAAATTTATAACCATTGCAAAACATAGCCTTGTGGTGTTTCACCTACAAGAATGTCAAACATGTATAAATTATTGCATCACAAGTTGAAAAACATATAGTTGATTAAAAAATTTATAAGTACCTAGTGATCTCTTAAACCATATTCTAAATCAATTTCCTTTTGTGTAACCTTGGGATGTCCATTACGATGAGCTTGTATAACCAATGAAGACACAGATTCTCATTTTTATCTATGACCATAATGTTGACATTGTTCAATCCAGACTGTCATCCAATCTTGATTGTTTGCAATAAACAAATGTATTGCATCACACTCTTTAGCAAGTGTACAAAAGTAAATAGATGATCAGTTACAACATATTTATTTTGAATATTAAGAATTAATTAACTACAATAACATCTCATAATTTATTACCTTTCAGTTTCCTAAATCTATCGTTTCCCACCAAGTACTACCCTTCAAATTTTTTAATGGAGTCGAGATCCTAAATGCAATCTATATGGGTGTTTGCTACAAGATTAGGAAGATATTGAGTAATGTACACCATCATCTAGTATACCATATATCCTTCAACCATAAGACCCTCAGGATGTGCTCTTTGTCATACCAAACCCTTCAAAAATTTCAAGTGTCTCTCAACCATCCACATTGACCTAGCATGTACAAGTCCACATAAATCAATCTCCTCAACTTGGTGTATGAGGTAGTGTTCTTGTGCATTGAAAAAGGTTGAAGGTAAACACTTTTTCATTTCACATTAGATGAGGAATTCTTTTCTTCCAATATTTTATATCTTCTTTATAGATTTCTTTAGATGAAAACCACCTACAAGGGATTGAAGACACAAAAATATATAAATACAAGACTTTACAATATATTACTTATTTGATATTATTGTTTGGTATATTGAAAAAATATCACTGCTTACCTCATGTATTTTCCAAGATCATATATCACTTGTTTGATATTATTGTCAAAGTTCTCTGGGAGCGATAGGGGTAGCAAATACTGCAACAATTATCAACTGATCATTTCATACAATGAAAATTGAATGCAGTTACATACATATATTGTAAATACAAAAGACTATGACTTACCTTGATGAAGGTATTCCAATCATTCATTTTCATCCCTGACCCAAAATCACTCTTCTTTGATATGACATTGCTTATATTCGCAGAAAATCCTGCAGGAAATTGAATTTTGCGTATGACTTCTTTTATGGCATTACATTGTTTCTCCCTTAATAACCAAGGAAGAGAATTTTCATTAATCTGGTGTCCATTTATATTTGATTCAATGATATTTTTCATTGCATTATTGGAATCATGAATGTCACTACAAATTTTGCCAAGTTTTTCTTTGTCATGCCTTCTATCCAATATTTTCCATAGTGTCTATGTTACATTCTTTCCAATATGCATAGTATCAAACAAATGCACAATTTGTACTTGTTCATAGTAGGGAAGCCTACTAAATTCTCTGGGATAACATTTTAGTCCCTTTGGAAGCTGGTCAGTGATGCCTTCATGACCTTCAAGATCATCAACTACACAATTAGCCAACAAAACACAATCGAAATATATAATTTTCAAACATCAACCATCAGGTGGAATGATATTACCTCCAATTATATTATATTCCAACTGCCATAGGAGAGGTTTCATTATTTGGGGCTTTGATTTAGTCTCTTCTTTCCCATTGAAAATATGTTTTTCTGTACTTCTATACTTATGATTTCTGGGGAGGAAGTGCCTATACTCATCAAACACCTGCTTTCTTAAACTTTTTGAATGATGAGATTTCATCTTTGGACCACACATTGGACATGAAAATTTTCCCTTTGTTTGAAGACATACAAGATAATGATACAATTGGATTAAATATGTTAATTTTTAGAATTAGAATTATCGCGTACAACTAGAATTCACCATAACATACCACAAAAATGTGTCAACCCTGGAGCATCATGAATTGTCCACATAAGCATTGCATTGCATGGAATTGAAATTGTCTTTGTCCAATTGGTCTAGAGATGTCATACATAGTGAAACCATTCCATAACACCAACAACTCGTTGATAAGAGGAGAAATATATACATTCATAGCTTTCACTTAGTACTTACCTAGTTGAATTAACAACAACATAAGATAATTATTATGGCCATTTCAGTCCAAGACTTATAATTACATGTAGATAACTATAAAATAATAAAATACCTAGAACAATCATTGCTAACATAATGTGCTCCCTCTTTATTGACATCCCTGGTGGAAGGTTATTGTTGATAACAAAAAATAGGCCACACCGAGTAAATAGATCTCATCTCTCCATATGGAATGACACCATCTGCTGCCAGATAAAGCCTGAGATTTTGAGGTTCTTCTTTAAAGTGTGGCCACTTTTCCTCTATGTCCATAAATGATGAACCATCCACACGCATTTGAATAATGTCATCTCGACTCCTGTTGTGTGCATGGTAATCCATAAATTGTGCCAAGCTATTGCACCCGAATAATCATTTTAGACATGGAAAAATGGGGATGTAACAAAGAACCTTGTGAGGCACCTTTTTTGTTATTTGATCATCTTGATATCTTCTTGTATGGAATTCAGAGCATTCTGTTGCATTTTTCATGTTCTTTATGATAAATGATATGATCTTTGGTACAAGCATCTATTGCTTGATACTCCATTCCAATATGTTTCATAGTGGCACATAATTCTTGGTACAAGTGAGGGATAAGATTTGATGGTGGTAACAAAAACTCACCTATCAATCTACAGCAAAAAATAAAAGTCATTACTATAAACAATCTTAATTGTACATGTTTCACCTTTTATAGACTATAATGACGTATATGACAAACCTTAGTATACGTGATATTGCTATGTTGGATAAACCATTCATGACCTTCAAATTTACCAAAAAAAAATAAAGCAGAGAGAAGAGTAGATTGGGAGCCTTCGTAAAGGGTCGTGTTTGCCTTCTCAAGTAGAGGTATATCATGGAGGATGTCAATGTCATCCTCATCATAATCATCATCATCATCATCATCATCATCATCATCATCATCATCATCATCAGAAGCACCAATACTAAATGTGTCAACGATCAATGCCTTCATACCATCATTTTCAAATTTTTTTTTCTAGTGCATGATCGTTATCTTCCATGTGATCATGATCTTTAGCTTCAATACTCACACCTCCATGTTCCTCTATATTCACACCCCATGTTCCTCTGAGATGTGGTGGTCCATATCATGTACTACACTAGGGAGATCAACCTACATAAAAAATGATGATAATAAAAACCCCCTTCAATGTGATAATAAAACCTCCTTCCATGGTTCATATGTATATTAATTGTGAAAACAATATAACAAACAACAATTACCAGTGGATGATAATCAAACCCCCCTTCAATGTGATCATTCTCCCTACAATGTCTCTTTTTTGTTTTGATTTTGATTCTTCTTGTCTTTAAGCCATTACAACACTTGCATAGACAATAACGTTTATCATTGCCTTCTCTTTGAAAGTTAGACAATAATCTAGTGATTGTCTCCCTATTTTTATCGAATTCCCTTGTATTATCTGACATGATCCTTAATGTGTATATCTACAAAAAAATTGGACATGTTGTACTTAATATTTATATCTGCAGATATGGTTTTCATAGAAAATGGTCAATCTATTTTCTCGTGGTAAGAACTCTTTAGTTGTGACATAAAATGTCAAACAAAAAATGACATGTTATGGTAGGTTTTATAAATGATATGTTACATTGTAAATTTAACTTTAGGTTTTATAACTGTACATATATTTCCTTCGACTCCCACACATTGTAATCATATCAATAGGTTGATATTGAATTATATGTCAAGATTTACAACATTAAATTGATCATAGTGGGAAGACTCAGACACAATAATAATATGAGTATAGCCAATTTTTAGAAGAATGTGAATGAATGCAAACATACATAAGTGGATAAACATAAATAATGAAGGTACCAAACATTGCCTGAAGTAATGAAGTGTTGACTTGGTGTTCTGATCTAGTATGCTCTTGTATGATCCACAACCTGCAAGGAAGGAAAAGATGGGGTTAGATCCAAAGGATCTAAGCAATGCCTAGCACCCTATTACTGATCCTCATCTACAATTATGCATGTGCATGTGCATAGTTCCTTAGCATTTGATCTTCATATGGAAGACATGACTTGAGGTAGGCATTCAATATTTGTCTTATCATTAACTCAATTTCATTTTGATGGCATTTGTTGATTTAATGGCACAATATGAATGTTAATACTGGCGTTGTTTACATCTTTACATTTGGAATGCATGATGACCCGCGAGATTTGAGGGTCGTGTCTATGCAGCACAATATTTGCACCTTAGTTCACAAAATATGTTGTTAAAATAATATGTTAACAACACGTATGTTATCCTATTATGTTTGTTTGAAAATTACTAACACATGTTAATGTTAGTAATAACTGAGAGTGGGGGTGAATCAGTGGCCTCAAAAATTTATCCTTCAAACTTAATCACCAATCAATAAATCTTAGATTATTATGTCCCTACAAGATGCATGCGATGAAATACTAATAATGATTAACTATTTGTCAGTTTTCTCTATCAATCCTTATTCTTTCTTGATTACTGATAAGCAGTATAACTATTTACCGAAACTTAGTAAATAAGCAGAGTATACCGATCAATCTAGAGTTAGCTATGTAAGATGCAAGACAGTAAAGAAATGAATCATACACACATAACACATGAATTTTAACATGGAAATCATATTAAGGGAAAAACCACTGGGACCGGTACCCCAAATTTTCACTCTTCTGAAGTGAGCCATGTTAGGAGATAACCCTGATAAAGGTTACAAACACACTATTTTTGATTAGGGTAAAAACAGGTTTTGAAAGGAACCTGAAACCTTTTACAAAAGGAGATTAAATGTAATCAATGAAATCCCTTACAAACATGAAATGTCTGCTTCGAACAAGAGAGAAAGACCTGAAAAAACAACCCAAAACCCGATGAAACAGAAAACTGGACAAAAAATCATAGTTACCAGCAAAACTACTAGCAAAAAACTAGCAGACCTTCCAGCACAACATCCAGCTTAGTACATTTTTTCATAGGCTTTCTCTGCCTCTTTCTGCATGCTTTCCATCAAGTCAATAGACTCCTTTAGCTTTAGCATCTCGTTAGGGATCTTAGGAACTTTTCTTTTGACACCTCTGCGAGTTCTAGAGCTCGGGCCCCCACTCTGAATATCCCCTTCCACCGTGAAGGTTGTTCTTTCTAGAGGACTCATTTCTAGGTATGCATATAGGGCTTTGGGATTCTGGATAGAAACATTCAGCCCTTCATTACTATGTTTTAGAATTATATTTATCATGTGCCCATTATGACTAATCTGGGCTTTCATCTCATTGAACTTTTCTTCCATTATTTCTTTAACCATAACAGTAAGGTCATCATCTTTATCTTTGCTATTTTCCTTAATCTTCACCTCCTTCTCCATTTCCGCCATTTTGGAATTAAGAGGCACCATTGCTTCTTGCATGTTCTTGAGGTGCAGTTTCATCATATTCATTTCCTCCCCAATCCACTTCTCCATGTTAACCCCATAGTCCTATGTACTTTTTGGGATTCTATCGTCGGCCTCGAAACCCACCATTTTGTAGCCTGAATCAAGTTTTTGTTTTTTCTTCTTCTTACCTTCTTTCCTCAGGCTTCTATTCTCCTCCTTTTTTCAGTTTCTTGATTCTCCTCTTTTTCTTCCCTGTTTTCTTCTTCCTCATACTGATTTATATCTTCTGCCACTGTGTTGTCATCCTCATTATTGGGGTTCTCGTCATCTTTGACCTAGTTCATCATGGGGCTTCCCGAATCGGCCTCATTTGCCTCCAGCTCTTCCATTTTATCCTCATCCTAGATATTATCCTCATCAATGCTCTGGGTATTAGGGTTGCCCTCCATCTCTTCCTTAAGGGTCTCCTTTTTCTTGTTCTTTCTATTAACCCTTTTCTTAGTTTTCACTTTCTTGATGTCCTGGTTTAACTTTTTGAGTTTCCCTTTGAACCTTTGAGGGATAGGGTCTGAGACTTTGTTTTTAACATAATTAGATATAAGCAGAATAAAACCTTCATGCAAAACTGGGTTTGAATATTTTTTCTTATGTTGAATAATACCATTATTCAGAGAGCTGAGAAAGTAATAATGAAAAGAAACAAACTTCTGGTGCCTAAAATGGTTTGCAAGAATGAAATGAAGATTATAGATCTTTGAGTACCTACCATCTAGAGTAAAGTATTCAATCATCACTGTGATGATATTATCCCAATGGCTTTTAATCTTCTTTATGTCTACATAATCTCCCCTGCTTTTGGTCAGAAGGGCTTGCTCTTCTTCATTTTTTGGGAAGGTTTTGAAGAATTGTGTTACAAACACACTGTTAAGTGCGACCTTGTTAGAGGATTTTATACATAGAGGTTTTCACTTAGTATCGGGCATCTATTTCTACCATCTTTGAATCAACCTCCTTCTTAGATTGTCAATAGGTATTGGGCAAGTCCAATGCTACTTTCATGAATCAACTTGTTTGGCACTCCTTGAGATGTAGCTCAATATATAGAAGACTGTTAAGTCCTACTCGATTAAGAGACTTCATGCTTCAATGGTTAAACTAAAATGCTATGACTTGTTCATATTGCAACTTGAATTGCTTATCTCTCTAACCAATGTATCAATTCAATCCTTGTGCTCCATATTTTATTATCTATGATGTTGTGCTCACTCTTCATCAGTGTCTACATAACTCCTTAGTTCTTCCTTCATCTTGTTTGATCAACACTACATGAAGTTGTTCTTCATTAGTTTCTCTTCAACATCCTCTTTCTAATCACCCCCCTTAATCCCATTCGTAAATTAATTAAGCTTGTCTCTTATATAGACATAATATTCATTGTTTCTTGATTCTTGATTCTTAGTGTGATAAAAAATCTAGCGAATTAGATTTCAATCATAACACTTGATTTGTCTCATAGATATCTTCTTTCCAGCTGTACAAATCATCTTTCAATCAATCACTTATCTCTGGTCAAATAAAAGAAAGTAGACAAATAGTTAAGTCCATATTTAGCTCTGTTAGCTAGATATTTTGTCATTTTCTGAACTCTCTATTCTGTCGGTCACCATTGAAGTTAGTTTTTGGTGACAACTGACTGATCTGTTGGTGAGACTTCAGTTATCTTTGTGATCCCCTTTCGTCGAGCATCATTGGAATTTTACTCGTCGGGCAACTTTGTATCTTTGGTCGTCAGTCAACCTTTTGACTTTTCTCGTCGGGTATTTTGTAGTTTGCTTTGTCAGGACACTCAATGCTTCTGATCATCAGCTATCACTATGACTTTTCTTCTTTTCTTTGTCCATCGGTGTGCACTCTATCGGTGTTGTGTGTCACTTAGTGAATACTTGACTTTTATGCATTGCTAAAATCATAACTTTGGTTCCTTTGGTTCACTGAAGTCTTTAGCATTATGTACATAACCATACAAATGATATCAAGTTGACATCAATGAAAATACAGTCCATTAACTGATTTAATGACTTGCATTATCTTTCAAGTTAATATTATCAAACATTCAATCAGTTACATGTCATTAATCTCTCCCTTTGGCATTGATGGCAACATACTATATTATCACACTATACTATTTCTAATACAATATGAAATACAACATTTGAAATTCATCAAACTACCAATATTTTGTTCTGTTAATCAATAAATTCCTGACCATCGGTAAGTTCTATTTTAGCTTAGATTTGATTCTTGCAGCTCTTTGTCTTCTGATGTGTTGTGTTCTCTCCTTGTGTCAATTTCTCTCCCTTGACTGTTCTTCTCTTTTGATGTCTTTTCTTTTGTCAGCGACTCTGCCTTTGTATATTCTTTACATACAATTTCTCTCCCTAAGGATATAATCTCTCCCTGTTGGAGTAATGTGATAATGGATAATCTCTCTCCTTTTACATAAGGATGTGATAATATGGATAATATCTCTCCCTTTGACAACAATTCCAAATAAATATCTTCACAAATATTTGACATTAATGTCAAACAATCATTTCTTTCCATCCATAATATATTCCTTTAATTTCCCTTATCCATCAGCAATATAACAATATGCTCTGGTGCTCAGTGCTGATATATACCTATGTATATATAGATGTAGCCTTGAATTTCATCTCTTTGCTTGAATCAACATTAATGATATTCTAATAATATGTAGGCTGATGCAGCCTTCTAGTTATTTTATTGACTAGTAGACAAGGGTTTGACCCCTAGTCTCTTTCTCAAGTATTCAAATGTATCCTTAGGCAATGGCTTGGTGAAGATATCAGCAAATTGTTCTTTGGGTTGCACATACTGAAGTATCACCTCCTTTACTTGAACTTGTTCTTTTAAATAATGATACTTTATTGCAATGTGTTTAGTCTTAGCATGCATGACTGGATTCTTGGAAATGTTTATTGCACTGGTGTTATCACAATAGATAATTACTTTCTCTAGGATCTTCATATGCATACCTTCCAGTAACCGTTTGATCCATGCAATATTTGAGCAATTTGTAGCAGCAGAAACATACTCTGCTTCTATAGTAGACTAAGAGATGCATCCTTGCTTTTTATTAATCCATGTGACAAGTCTATCACCCATAAAGAATGCTCCTCCAGTTTTTCTCTTTCAGTCATCAGGATTTCCAACCCAATCAGTGTTGGTAAATACCTTAAGTTCAAATTTTCCTTCTCTTCTATACCATAAGACATATTCCTCAATATTCTTCAAATATCTTAAAATTCTTTTCACAATAGTTATATGTGATTCTCTGGGATTAGCAGAAAATATTGCAACTATTCCTACTGCATGTGCAATATCTGGTCTAGTGTGTACAACATACATGAGTTTTCTAATTATTGATCTATACAAAGATTGATTTACCTCTGATGTCTTGTCCTCCTTTGTCAACTTACATCCAGTAGCCATCAATGTTCCAATGAGTTTGGAATCTTCCATCTTGAATATTTTTAGTACCTCTTTAATGTATTTGGACTATGTAATGAAAATACCTTCACATTGTTGCATGATCTGTAGACCAAGAAAGAACTTGATCTCTCCAAACATAGACATCTCAAACTCTTTTCTCATCTCATTAGAAAATGATTTGCATAGCATATCATTGCCTACAAATATGATGTAATCAACAAATATTTCAACAATCAAAGTGTTAGCATTAGTATCTTCCTTCAAATAAATATTACTATTTTCACTAGTCCTTACAAATCCAATACTTATATGATAGGAATGAAGTCATTCATACCAGGCTCTAGGAGCTTGTTTCAATCCATACAAGGCTTTATGAAGTCTACATACCATGTTTCTCTTGTCTGGATCTACAAACCATTCTAGTTGCTCAATGTATACCTCTTCTTCAAGTATTCCATTTAGGAATGCTAACTTGACATCCATTTGGTATACCTTGAATCCTTTGAATGCAGCATAAGAAAGTAGTATTTGTACACCTTCTACCCTAGCAATAGGTGCAAAGGTTTCTCCATAGTCAATACCTTCCTCTTGTGCATACCCCTTGCATACTAGTCTTTCTTTGTTTCTTGTGACTTCTCCATTCTCATTCAGCTTATTATTGAATATCCATTTAGTACCGATGACATTCTTGTCATCTGGTCTTGGCACAAGTGACCATGTCTTGTTCTTCTCAATATTCTTAATCTCATCATTCATAGCACTTATCCATTCTTCATTATCAAGTGTAGCATTGACAGATTTTGGCTCAAACTCATAAATTAAACAACTTGTGTTTAGAGACTTACTTCTTGTTCTTGTACCATCTTTCTTATCTCCTATGATATAGATCTCTGGATGGTTCCTTCTTACATATCTTGCAAGTATAGGTACATCTCTTTGTCTATTAGCTTGATCATCATTTTGTTCTTCATTCTATTCTTCATCACCTTGCACACTATTTTGATCATTATCCCGACTGTCAGTATTTTCAGCCTAACCATCGGTTACAACATTATGTTTCTCTAGAATTAAGCACTATTTCTCAGGTAGAGTGTTAGTCTCTTCATAGTATACAAACTTTTTGTAGTCCTCTAGTTCTTTTTTTATTTCTAGCTCATTCTTTTATGCAAATTCATCTATCTTCACATTTGCACTTTCAACAATTTTTTTAGAGGCTTTAATAAGACATTTATAAAACTTGCTTTTGGTGGAATACCCTAGAAAGATACCTTCACCACTCTTGGAATCAACCTTTCCATTTCTATGATCCTTTAAGATATAACAATGACTGCCAAAGATTTTGAAGTAACTTACATTGTGTGTTTTACCATACCATAGCTCATAGGGTTTCTTCTTTGTGTCCTTCAATTGTACTCTATTTAATGTGTAGACAGATGTACTGATAGCTTCCCTCCAGAAGATTTGGGTGATGCCTTTCTCTATCATCAGTGTTCTAGCAAAATCAACTATGGATCTATTCCTTCTCTCAGCAATCCCATTTTGTTGTGGTGTTCTTGGTGCAGAAACCTGTCCTTTTATACCATGCTCATTGCAAAAATTAGTGAATTCATCTAATATAAACTCTCCTCCTCTATCTGATCTCAAGCATTTCAAATCCTTACCACTTTGTTTTTCTACCATAGCCTTATACCATTTAAACATCTTGAATGCTTCAGATTTATCTTTTAGTAATATAACTGTCATCATTCTAGAGTAATCATAAACAAAGAGAATAAAATATATATCTCCATAATAACTCTTTGTCCTTATTGGTCCACATAGATCAGTATGGACTAATTCTAGAATATCATCAGATGTATGGGTTTTACTTTTGAAACTAGACTTTGTCATCTTACCCTTTTGACAATTATTGCACATGATATTGTCAGGCTTTGACATCGTCGGTAAGCCTCTTACATTTCTCCTTCTACTTATTTTCATCATGTTGTCAAAATTCACATAACATAATATTTTGTGCCACAACCATATGTCTTCATTTCTAGTCATTAAGCAAGCGGTGTTAGTATCATTTAGATAGAATAAGTTACCTTTTGTCTGTTCACCAGTACTAATCAATCTTCATGATTCATTAAATATCTTTGCCTTCTTATTCTTAAATGCTACTCTGTGACCTGAATTATTCAGCTGAGAAACACTCAGCAGATTATAATTCAATCCTTTTACACAATAAGAATTTTCACATTTAATCAGGTTATTCAACATTATAGTTACTTTACCTTCAACTGGACAAGATGTATCATTACCCATTCTTACTGTACCACCATTATAATAAGCAAAAGTGTTAAAATTTTCTTTGTCACCGGTCATGTGGTGAGTGCAGCCACTATCTATAATCTAGATTTTATTCTTGCTAACCTTAGATATGAGTGCAGTTTCTACATACCTTTCATCTTCATCTGAATCATCTTTCACAGCCACAAACACCATCTTGATGTCTTCATCAGGTTCGGTGTCAGTATCTTCATCTTTGCAAGTATCTACGTAGCTAGCTTTCTTTCCTTTGTCCTTGTAGTCTTGGGTATCTCTTCTTTCTAATTTTTGGTAACTCCTGTAATCTTTGTTATCACATTTTTCATATTTATTCTCAAAAGATACGTCATTAACTCTTTCATCTTTATTTCTGTTAGGACATCTTGCAGCAAAGTGTCCAATCTCTTTACAATTAAAGCATACAAGTGGTAACTTGCCTTTGTATTTACCTTTCCTCTATGCATTCTTCTAGCCATAAGTGCTTCTATTTCATCAAGATCTTCTTATTCACTTTCACTTTAACTATCTCTTCTAGATGTGTTTTTATGACTTGATTTGCTTATTCTCATAGAAGATTTAAATGCAGAGTCTAAGTTTGGTAAGACACTATTATCAAAGTTATTCATCTCAAATGAAATCAGTCTACCAATTAAGCTATCAAGAGTAGCCGTACTGTTTGCTACTGCTCTCATTTCTTGAATGGAAGAAACTCTAATACCATATATAGGTAGTAAGGTTCTTAAGATTTTACTTACCACTGTCTCCTCTTCAAGTGTACCTCCAAATCCTCATATAGCATTGACTACTTCTTTGATTTTTGTGTTGTATTGTGTGATGTTTTCTCCTTCTTTCATTCTGAGATCATCAAAATTTCCTCTAAGGCTTTCTTCCTTGGCTCTCATAGAATTTGTATACCCTCCATGTACAAGCTTCAGTTTGTCCCACATCTTCTTTGCAGTTTTGCAATCTTTGACATCTTCAAATTCAGCATCAGAGAGTGAGGAAAAAAGCTCTATGACCATGCAGTTCTGCTCATGCTTCTCTCTCAATTGATATACTATTAATACTCCTGTGGGAAACACATATTTAGTATCTAGGAATTTAGTAACATCATTACCAATACCTGATAAGTGGAGTCTTATCCTACTTTTCCATGAAGCAAAGTTGTCTTTTTTCAACTTAGGCACATCTCATCTGTTCATCTTGTGATCTTGAATTAGGTCTTGAAACCTTCCTTTCTAAGCACACAAGCTCTGATACCAATTGTTAGAAATAATTGAGAAGGGGGGGGGGGGGGGGAANTAATTGAGAAGGGGGGGGGGGGGGTGAATCAATGGCCTCAAAAATTTATCCTTCAAACTTAACCACCAATCAATAAATCTCAGATTATTATGTCCCTACAAGATGCATGCCATGAAATAATAATAATTATTAATTTTTGTCAGTTTTCTCTGTCAATCCTTATTCTTTCTTGATTACCGGTAAGCAGTATAACTATACCAAAACTCAGTAAATAAGCAGAGTATACCGATCAATCCAGAGTTAGCTATGTAAGATGCAAGATAGTAAATAAATGAATCATACACACATAACACATGAATTTTAACATGGAAACCCTGTTACGGGAAAAACAACTGGAACCGGTACCCCAAATTTTCACTCTTATTAAGTGAGCCCTGTTAGGAGCCAACCTTGTTAAAGGTTACAAACACATTGTTAAGTGCGACCTTGTTAGAGGATTTTATACATAGAGGTTGTCAGTTAGTATCGGGCATCTATTGATACCATCCTTGAATCATCCTCCTTCTTAGACTATCAATAGGTATCAGGAAAGTCCAATGCTACTTTCATCAATCAACCTTTTTGGTACTCCTTGAGATGTACCTCAATATATAGAAGACTATTAAGTCCTGCTCGATTAAGAGACTTGATGCTTCAATGGTTAAACTAAAACACTCTGACCTATTCATATTGCAACTTGAATTGCAAATTTTCAGATCTATTTAAGTACATTACCTCTCTGACCAATGTATCAATTAAATCCTTGTGCTCCATACAATCTGCTCTGTGATGATGTGCTCATTGTTCGTCAGTTTTTGCAGAATTCCTTAGCTCTTCCTTCAGCTTCTTTGATAAACACTGCATGAAGTTGTTCTTCATCAGTTTCTTTTCAGCATCCTCTTTATATTCACTCCCCTTAATCCCATTCGTAAATGAATTAAGCTTGTCTCTTATATAGACATAATATTCATTATTTCTTGATTCTTGATTCTTGCCGTGATAAAAAATCTAGCCAATTAGATTTAAAGCATAACTCCTAATTTGTCTCATAGATATCTTCTTTCCAGATATACAAATCATCTTTAAATCAATCACTTATCTCTGGTCAAATAAAACAAAGTAGACAACCAGTTAAGTCCATATTTAGCTATGCCAGCTAGATATTTTATCATTTTCTGAACTCTCTATTTTGTCCATCACCATTGAAGTTAGTTGTCAGTGACAATTCACTGATCCGTTAGTGAGACTTCAGTTAGCTTTGTAATCTCCATCCATTGGGCATCATTGTAATTTTACTCATCAAGCAACTCTGTATCTTTGGTCGTTGGGCAACCTTCTGACTTTTCTCATCGGGCATTCTATAGTTTTCTTCGTCAGGCAACTCTATGCTTTTGATCATTGGGTATCATTGTGATTGTTCTTCTTTGCTATGTCCTTCGGTGTGCACTTTGTCAGTGTTGTTTGTCACGTAGTGAATACTTGACTTTTATGCATTGCTTAAAGCATAACTTTGGTTCTCTGAAGTTTTTGGCATTATGTACATCACCGTACAGATGATATCAAGTTGACATAAATGACAATATAGTCCATTAACTGATTTAATGACCTACATTATCTTTCAACTTAACATTATCAAACATTCAATCAATTTCATGTCATCAGTTAACACAATAGGCTAACATACATACTGTTAACATATTTTGTTAACAACATATTGTGTTAACATATGTTTACTAAGGTGCAAATATTGTGCTGCATGTTTTATGAGCTCACTGTTTAATATTGGCATTGTTTATACATATTTGCATATAGAATGCTTGATGACCCGCAAGATTTGAGAGTTAGGGAATCGTTGCTATTACCTTCAAGGCATTGTGTGAAGTGTTTGATCTCTCTTTATTTGATTTTCTATTGATATTCACTATGTGGTACTCCCCATTTATGATCATTTCATGAGGAAATTTCTTGATGTATCACGGGCTGCAAGCTAGGGCATCATGCATTGTTTATGAGCTCATTGTTTGAGCACCACATGACCCTGTTATGATCTTTGTTTGTTATATATATATA
>MU227713.1:5584950-5598955 GCA_018584345.1 Thuja plicata | reverse complement strand
ATTTGAGACATTGTAGGTTTTCTTCTATCTAGGTAAAGATTAGCAACCTTACCAACAATGTGGAAGTACAAGTAGATGATCAGAGACCCAAACCTGAATGTCTTGTTCTTTTCATGCTTGATAACTCGAATGTTGTCCATCAATTGACCACACAATATCTCACATAGATTGAACTAAGTGTTATCCTTCACTATTCTGATAGATGCTAGAACTGTGGCTGTTGACACACTGTTTAATCTGCTTGCATGTTGGAACTTTTATCCAAGGATCATTGTTAGAAGCTTTATGTCTTCTTCCTTGATAGGATCAACTGTCATACCATGCCTATCACTTCTGGATAGGCATGCTTTCTCAACCTGTTTCTTGACATCCTTCCCAGTAGGAAGAACTGGTCCAGTATTAGGAAGTCCAGTCATGTTTTGGATTAGGTTTGCAGTAATATGGACGAGGACTTCACCAATCTAGAAAACATCATCATGAATTCTTATCAACAATATTTTAACCCATTCTAGTTCGTAGAATTCATGTGCATTTGAATACTCGATGATAGGGTTTTCTGTGAGGTGCGCGTATTCATCATTTAATGAATAGTCTAGTTTCATCATCGAAGCCATGAGAGTGGCTATACTATTATCTCCAATTGTTTCCTTCTTACAATAAATGTACGCGCGGATGTCTTCTATGTGAACAACACCTAATAGGGTTTTGGAGAAAGCTCCTTCTACATCATCTAGTATGGATTTGAATGGATGCTTCTTAAATAAAAATCTCTTCCTCTCTACGATATCAAATACAACTGGAGTCACCATACTTACTTGGTGATTACTTAAATAGGGTTTCACAAAATTCCAAAATAGCATGACTGCTAGGGTTCTGTTCCAAACTTCTTAACCATGCTTCTTAACCACCAAATTTGTTATGCTTCTATGCTTTTATGCTCAGTGCTCCTGTGCTCTCCAAGTTCTATGTTCTCAAATGCAAATGTGAAGATGATCGAAGACTTACATCTTTTTATAAAAGTTACTGCATTTAATGTTGGCAACTGTACACAGTTTTCACAGTGAATCTCAAACTTTGTTCAGAATGCATTATAGATAATGTGTGTATGCATAATTCATCCAATTATGATCATAAACATAATTTCAAGGGCGCATACTCAAAGGTGAGTATACCAGCCATGTAGGGATTCTGAGCTAGAATAGCTCCCCCTAAGACCAAGAAGGTCTATTCAAACAGAAATAGAGGATGTGTCCATTGTGGATGCATCAACTACTTTGTCAACATCATTTTCCTTCTTTAATTCAACCCAAATTTTTCTTGAATATTCTTTTTCTTGAACAAACTTGACTTCTCCTTCTTCTTCAAATAGTGATTTCTTAGGATCCTCTTTCTTTTGAGTTCTAGATCAACAGAACCTTGAGATGTGTCCAGCCTTTCCACATGTGTGACAAATGATAGGAGGTATGATGTTCTTGTTCATCATGCTACACTGCTTTGTTGTGTGTCCATTGTAGTTACGTATCTGACATATAATGTTCTACAAATTTATTTGAGGTTGATTTCTCTAATTGTTTTGATTCATTCTTCTCTGATTCTACTATGATTAATTTATTTGATTTGTTCTGCAATGTATAGCCATGTGACCAAACTTATTACAGGAGAAACAATAACCATTAAAAGGTCTTACCTCTTTGCAATCTCTTGCCAAATGACCATGTTTGTTACACGCATAACAAGTTCTGTTAACTTGCTTGATTTCCCCTTTAGGTGGATCTATTTTAATCTCTACAACATTTTCAAGTTTCTTTGCTTCTAAAGATACTTCATGTTCTTTCTTTCTTTCTTCTAATGAATTTACTTCAACTTGTGCTACACTGTAACCAAGACCAGTAGTGTCGCCTCTTAGCTTTTGTGCATTGAGCTGAGATTGAAGTGAATCAGAATTTGTGTGGATTTTATTAATCTTATCCTTTGCTTCTGTTAATTTAGATTCCATCTTCTTCTTCTTTATGTTCTCCAATTTCAAGACTTTCATATTTGCTTGCAAGAGTTCATCTTCTAATTGTTTGCTTTCTTTGATATTTTCTTCAATAGCAATTTGACTATCTGTTAGCTGTTCATCCAAATTTTCAATTTTATCTTTCAGAGACATATTTTCTTCATTGAGATTTTTGATCATTTTCCCTAAATCACTTGTATAACAATCATTCAAATATTTTCTCAATTTCTTATAAACATTTGTGAGCCATCAACTTTCAGTTTAAGTTCTTCATTTTATTTTTTAGATCTGTCAAGATCTTTAAGGGCTGCTTCAAGATTATTTTTCAAATGTTTTTCTTCTGTTGAGTCCATGATCTCCTCAAGTGGTTAAACTTTCTTTCAGAGGACTAGAGCTCTGATACCAATTGTTAGAAATACTGAGAGGGGTGGGGGGGTGAACCAATGTTTGTCTATTTATTACTTTTCAGCAACTTAAACATAAATCAAACATACATTCAATGAAGCTTAACATAAGAAATCATAACAAATGATATGATTATGGGGAGACCTTGATTAGAGGAAAACCCCAATGGGAATTAGTACCCATAAATATTGTACTAGTCTAATGAACCTGTTAAAAATCCTTTGCCCTGTTAGAAGCAGTCTTTACAATATGAGTACAATGACCTGGTTAATGGTCTGACCCTATTAGGATTCTTTTACAAAACCCTATTAAAGGTATATGGCTCACTACCTAGGCTCACTACCCAATAAGATGAAGGCTACAACCTTCTTATAGTTGATATACACTATATCAAAAGTGAACTACAATGGTGACACTACTGTCTGATCAGTTCCATGTATGCATTGATGCTCTTACTCTCTTAAAGACCTTTATCTCATACTGACTTCATCATACTTCTCTTCTATATATTTCTTATGCATAATATTTTACACTTGTAACATATCTTTACATTACATACTTATATGTTCATACCCGAATAGGAGAGACTCAAAACAAGACTATAGTCAGCCCTAAAAACATAATACACAATGCTTCTTACTAAGTCAGCTTAAGCATGTTTACAAAATTACTAATTACATCATTACAAACATATAAACAAAGGTACTTAGCCATTACATAACAAAATAATTCACGCTGATCAAAACACTAGTCGACTTCCATGCTCTGTCTTCTGGACTGCTGGTGTACTAATCTATCTGTAACTTCTCCATACTATCATGATGTACCATGCATGTCTAAAATTAGTATTTACACATGTCATTGAACATATATCTAAATTTGCATACTCTGATTCAATCTCTCACACATGCTCTGATGTGCTGATCCTTGTATATCTCTGTCTGCCATGTTTCCATACTTAGTCATTTTATCTTCTAAGTTATCTTTGACAGAAACTTAGTATGACTTTGTTTCCATGATGAAAACACAAAATAATTCATGCATCCTCTAGGAGTAAACTTTCCAATAGATAGCAATATGCTTGGTCTTAGCATGCATGACTGGATTCTTAGAAATGTTAATTGCACTAGTATTATCATAGTAGATAATTACTGTTTCAAGAATCTTCATATTGATACCTTCCAGCAACTATTTTATCCATGCAATATTGGAGCAATTTGCAGAAGTAGCCACATACTTTTCTTTTGTAGTAGACTGAGAGATGCATCCTTGCTTCTTGCTGATCCATGTGACAAGTCTGTCACCCATGAAGAATGATCCTCCAGTTGTGGTCTTTCGGTCATCAATGTTTTGATACCATTCAGCATCTGTATAGACTTGTAGCTCAAATTTTCATTTTTTTTATACCATAAGTCATAGTCCTCGGTGTTATTCAGATGTCTCAGAATTCTCTTGACAGTAGTCATATGTGATTCTTTGGGATTAGCAGAGAATCTTGCAACTATTCCAACTGCATGTGCTATATCTCGTCTGGCATGAACAACATACATTAGTTTGCCAATCATTAATCTATACAAGGTTTGATTTACCTCATTTGATTTGTCTTATTTTGTCAGCTTACATTTGGTAGCCATAGGTGTTCCAACTGGTTTGGAATCTTCCATCTTGAATATCTTCAACACTTCCTTGATGTATTTGGACTGTGTGATGTATATGCCTGCATCTTTTTGAAGAATCTATAGACCAATAAATAATTTGATCTCCCCAAATATAGACATTTCAAATTCTTTTCCCATTTCATTAGCAAAGTATTTGCATAACAATTCATTTCCTCCAAAAATGATATCATCAACAAAAATTTCAGCAATCAGAATATTACCATGGGTATCTTCTTTTAAGTACAAATTTCTATTTTCACTTGTTCTAACAAATTTTATGCTAATGAGATAGGAGTGAAGTCTTTCATACCATGCTCTAGGTGCTTGTTTCAATCCATACAAGGCTTTATGTAGTCTACATAAAAAATTTCTCTTGTCTGGATCAACAAACCCTTCTAGTTGTTCAATGTATACCTCTTCTCCTTGTACTCCATTTAGGAATGCATATTTGACATCCATCTGGTATACACTGAATCTTTTAAATGCATCATAAGTAAGTAAGATTCTAACCCCTTCTTTTCTAGAAATGGGTGCAAAGGTTTCTCCATAATCAATACCTTCTTCTTGTGCATATCCCTTACATACTAACCTTGCTTTGTTTCTTTTTGACTTCTCCATTCTCATTCAGCTTGTTTCTAAATATCCATTTCGTACCAATGACATTCTTGTAATCTAGTCTTGGTACTAGTGTCCATATACTATTCTTCTCAATATGTTCTATTTCTTCACTCATAGCACTAACCCATTCTTCATTCTCAAGTGCACTAATAACAGATTTAGGCTCAAAATCACAATGTAAACATCTAGTGTTTAGTGACTTACTTCTTGTTCTCATTCCACCCTTCTTGTCTCCTATGATTTGATTCTGTGAATGATGTCTTCTAACTTACTTTTCAATTTTTGGTTCAGCTATTTGTTCATCATTCTGATCATCTTCTTAACCTTCATTCTGATCTCCATCACTCAGAACAACATCTTGAGGATTTTCCTGATTTTCAGTAATTAAAGCCTAATGCTCAGGTGCAATACACTATTTCTTGGGAGTGATACACTGTTATTCAGGTATAGTGTCAGGTTCTATATAAACAAACCTATTTTATTCCTCTGGTTCTTTTCTACTTTCCTTATCATTCTTTTCTGTAAATTCATCTATTTTCACATTTGCACTTTCAATGGTCTTGTTAGACAACTTGTTAAGACATTTATAAGCCTTCCTTTTGGTTGAATACCCTAGAAATATACCTTCAACACTTTTGGAGTAAAGTTTTCCATTTGTATCATCCTTCAAAATATAACATTGACTACCAAAGATTCTGAAGTAACTTAAATTGGGTGTGTTAGCTCTTTTTCTTGTAGCACAACCTTAAAATGATAGTATACTTATATACTTGAATGAAAACTCCTTTTATGAAAAATAAAGGCTAATTTATGAGGTATTTGATAACACTGGGGATACCTATTATCACCTCCTTCCTTTTTGAGCTCCACAAACTCAGGCAGGTATTACCATTGATAGATTACTGATTCTTCAATCAATGTTTTTAGTGGACTAGTTCATTCACTGGTGTGTTATTTCTGACCTCACTATAACAACTTATAAGATACCTTGGAGATTGCAATGATTATTTTAAAATAGATTACTAAAAGCCAGGATATGGTCTTGCTAACATAAACCAATGAGATAAGGACTTTTATCCTTCTTCCTTTTGATTTTAGGAGGGGCCACCTAATGATCCTCTCTTCAAAGAATCAACAAACTGAACTATATCCTAAAAATACAATCACTTAAATGGAATTATATGTTCTATAGTGTATATGTTTACATAATTTGAAAATATTGGATTGTAAATAAATTACTTAACAAACATAAAACTAGTGCCTAATCCATGAGCTATGAGTCAATATCTTGTATAAATCCAGAGTGAGGTGATCAACAAAACATTTACAACAAAGATAGAATACCTTATAAACTATCCTCTCTCTACAACCTTATCATCCAATCCTCAAACTACTATTTTGCTCCCTGGGTTACTTGAAATAATTTAATCCTTCCTTAAAGGAACTTACAAGTAATTGCACAATCACCTTATGATCAGTATGCTTAAATGCCTTATAGATAAACACACAAGAACAATAAAATAAATGTAAAGAGACAATTCAGATGCAGAAAAGAGATTGCAAAATATTTTATTAATGTCTCAAAGCTTCAAATACATTAGATAGACAAATAGTACAAAGGTTCAGACACAATTTTAGTCTGCCTTGTAATTCTATTAAAGTTTTCTAACTCTCTGTCCTCGCTCCTTCCAAAATGGTTACAATTACATATATATAGTCTCAAATCATCTAGGAATCCTTAAGACAATGATGCAACAAGCTTCAGATGATTTGGAGAGCCAACCCTAAAAACATAGAAAAAGACAAAAGAAAAGAAAACTCCAAGTGGTGGGAGGACAAAACTAAAGAATGAAATCTTATTTGCACTTTGTCCTTTTGTGGATGTCGGCACCTTTGTCTGCATATATTCAGGATACTATCTAATAGTTGTAATAAGATCTAGTGACCACCAATATAGGCTAATAGACACTAATCTCTTCAAGATTACTAACCTTCATGTTCTCATAGATCACATTCCATGTGTCCTTCATTCTTCATCCATGACATCCAAGTCAATAGTAACCGGCTTCTTTTTCTTGGGATTTTTCATGATGTCCCATGCTGTCATGTCTTCTTCCTTAGGCCACTCAAAATTCTAAATATTTTGTAGTTGAGCTTTCTTCCTTTCCCACCTAGCATCTATTATGCTTTTAATATCTACAATAAACTTATTGCAGTCTATTTCTTCCTTTATTTCCTCATCCAAATTTTTTTTGAACCTCTCTATATATAATTCCCCCTGATCAGAGACATAAATGTCTTTGCTAGGAAGCACATCATCAAAATTTGATCCCCATAACCCTAATGATTTGATCTGATCATCCTCAGTTCTAATAGGAGGTACAAACCTACTATAACTTACCCCAAACATATTCAACTTTGCATCATTTTGATTGGCCTTTCCTTTGAAAAAGGACAAGGTGGCCCTAATCTACTCTATTTCTATACCAACCAAAGTCACTATTTCTAGCAAATCTAATCTTAATGGTTGTACTGATGCTAATCTCTCAAAAAGTGATGTTCTTCCAAGCCAAGTTGCATAATAGGGATTCAAAATTGTCAAAAAGTTGGCCACCTCTGCTTGTAGGCCTGGCAACCTGCCATAAGCCCCATACACCACATCAATCTTATCTTTGATGGTGTCAATTACTGTTGGAAATATGGATGGAGTAACTGAGAGGGGAGGGGTGAATCAGTTACCACATAAATAAATCCACAAGTCCCTTAGATGTCTTCAATATATATTACTGTTACTCGGTAAATTAACCTTTTATTGTTTATTAAACATTCACAGTGATTGACATGCATAAAACAGATAACATGAACACAAGTAACACCAGATATAATGTGGAAACCCAATTTGGGAAAACCACCAATGTAACTAGTTACTGATTTTCACTCTTCTGAAGTGAGCCCTGTTAAAGGTTACAAAACACACTGTTAGGTGTGACCCTGTTAGAGGATTTAAACACCCTGTGAGGAGTGGCCTTGTGAGAGGTCTTTAGAACAATTCAACTGAATTTCCACCTTGTTAGAGGATTTACAAAATGGTTGTTAGACCAACTCTGCTAAGAGATTTCGGTATCACTGCTACAATTGTTAAAAAGCAACAATGAAGTGATCTGAATAAATACAACTTATCTTGCTGATACATATCTCTGTTCTGCTCCAATAGATCCTCACTGATCACATATATCTTTGCAGCACCTCAAGGATATCACCAATCCTTCATTAGAATTTGCACATTCCTGCTTCTTTACATTTTATATCTCTGCTCTTACTCACTCTTTTGAATTCGCAACTTGATCTTTCTTATATACCCTTCAAGTTATCAAGTTGGCCCAATTACAAGTTTCAATTAATTACATATTACATTGGTCGGTTGCATACATATTTAACACAAATAATAACCTTTGGAGGCCGACACAGACTAGAAATGATATTCAACTGATGCTCGGTGAATACTGCAGATTCTGCTAAATCCTTTGGTAACCATCTGAACTCGGTAAGTACTGCAAACTCGGTAAAGACTGACTTTCCTTTGCTAACCGTGCGAACTTGGTAAAGACTAACTTTCCTTAGTTGACCGTGCGAACTCGGTAGTAACTAACTTCTCGATATAGTATTCTGGAGTGCTCGGTAGACTCTGTAAATTGCTTTTCTTACCGTTTGAACTCGGTAGACTTGGTAAACTGCCTTGCTGAACATTCTTAGCTCGGTAGACTCTGTCTAATGACTGATATGACATTCTTAACTCAGTAGACTCTATCTAATGACTGATATGACATTTGTGTAACATCAAGGACAACACACAATTAAACAATTGTTTCCAACAATTACATGCTGCAAAATTGAAGCTAATGCTTCCAAAACCACATTGTTATGCTCTGTAACTCCTAACTCTATTTCAGCAAGTATCTCCCCTATATCCTCTGTTTGGATTTCAACATCCATCATTTCTTTTGGCTCAATAGGGGTAGGCTCTATTATTTCTAGAAATTGTCTAGTTATCTCATTTATGAGCTTTTCCTGTTCTTTAATCTTTATTAATGCTATCTCCCTATCCTTTACAATAACACTAGTATAACTAGCAAGTTTATGTGATTTGTCTGATAGTTGTACCATTTTGGCCTCATTGAACTCAGCAAACTGGGTCATCACTTGGGATATTTCCAAATCCCCTGCATTTTCCACTGTCCAAATGATCTTATTCCCCTCCTTTTTTTCTTGAATATTCAGAATAGATGGCTTTTGATCTTTAGGAGCTAGGCTCCACATTGCAAGTGCCAGAGATTTAGTGTTATACCCAAACCCAATGATCACATATCCTACCCAAGTCTCTGATGATAATTTGATATCAGGTTTCCTTCTTATCTAATCTATTATGAATGTTGAGGACAAATCCTAGCCTTCCACAAATAATATCCCACTAGCCTTGACCAATTGTCTTGCCTATTCAGGTGTAATATCCTCAGATTCAGGATCATAATCCTGCAATGTTTGTAAGGCTTCTCGAGTGACTGGATCACCATCTACTAATTGCAACTATTTTCTAATTTTCTTATTCCATATGAGGAAATTATTTAATTCTCTCATATTTATGAAGTTGTCATCCTTGAGTAATTCCTCTTGATGCATCAAAATTTCATCAGTGCATGACCTAAGAGGTAATTCTTCCTCTTCCTTTGCATCCTTTTGTAATTTTTTACCTACCCTAATATATTTTCTCAAAAAATGATCATAGGGCCTATCTCTAGTTATCAGAGCTCCAACTCTATCTATCTTCCTTTTCTTAGAAAGCTCCTCTGTTTCTATCCTTTGCTTCTTTGGTGGGGGCTCATTTGTTACTTCCTCCTCTGGGACCTCTGTTAGGTCAATGACATCTTCCCCCTCAACTGCATCCTCCAATGGAACTGCTTGGTAATTTGGATAGGTAGTAGGTGAAGGACAGCCTTAATCACTGTTATCATCATACTCAGACTCTGAGTGGTCCCTATGGCCTTTGTCAGGAACCACTCGTACTTCCTCCAATTGATTGCAAAAAAGAGTATGGGATTTAATCATTTCATCTAGCCTTTTTAGATAAGGCATGTAAGGGTAGAAACCTCCAAAATTCATTCCCTTTCTCTTCACCTGCCTCTCCAGTCCATAATTTCATTGAACTTAATTTCTCTTCTATCCACCTCCTCATCTTCTAAGATGTTTCTTAGTAAATCCTCGTCCATACAACCTTCATGTTCTTTTTTGTAGGGGATGGTTGGTGTGAGCAATTTATTTGCACTCATGATAAAACCCTCTGTATCAACATGTCTATGCAGGGCCACATTCATTCTGTAATGGTTTATCTATGCATTCACTAGGTCCAGAGCTCCTTTTCCAATAGTGAAGTTGTAAATCCCGAATTGCCTTGGGGGAAATGTACCATTTTTGTGTGATGCTAGGTGCTCCTTGTCTGTTAGAATGAGCTGCCTAATGAATTCCATTGCAGCTATCCTTGGTGGTACATGGTATGGCAAGATATGTGGAGGGTGCGAGCAACCATAAACCCTCATTATTTTGAAATTATTTTCATAGTAGAAATTCCCCCAATTATGTTCTCCTAGCCATTTATCCATATATTGGCAGGGCCTCAACAACTATAATACCTTAATAGACAATCTAGGTTTATCAACACCTGTGCACTTAAGAAGTGGATAAATTATCCAATTTTCAAAAGCACAGAACTCTTTCTCTCTAGATGTATAATTATAGACTCTGAGCCAAAACTAAACATGGTTGGGCTGATTGTGGTGGAACCTTTATGGCTAAAAAAATTGACAATTCATGACTAGGAAATTGTAATATAGGATCAGGTGCATGAGGATTGAATAATGCATGAATCTAGCATGATCCTTCCCACTCTATATATCTACAAACCCTTGATGTATCTGGTCAATGATATACTGAATGTAGTCATAATTTGAAGTGGTATGGAGGTTCTACATATCCAATACCATCAGAAAAGTGAAACTCATTTTCCAGTTCACTCATGGGCGTGAGGAGGGCATTTTTGAGAATCCAACGAAACCTACAGGTTAGGGCAAGTGAATATAATCATTTCCATGAATGTAGGGTTTGAGTTGAGTGATCTTAGTATGGAAATGAAATACATTTGAAAGTTTTAGAATCCCTGTATTTAATTCTTGCATAGTAATATTATGATATGATCGGCTATGAGAGGTGTGTATTGATTATTGATTTTATAAACCATTCCCTTTGTGGATATCACTCATTGAGCATTTTGGTTGCTATTGTAACCTTATAGATTCATGTACGGGCATTATACAGCAGATCAGAGATGACACCATATATAAAGCATAAATCATAATTCCATATCAGAGACAACCCTAGAATCAAAGATTGCATAAGTCATATCAACTATCAAGCATATTAGAGATAACACTATCTACCATTGATTATCCTATCATAACAACATATATTTCATTGGCTATCAGAGCTGGCTTGCAGGGTATGTGCATATTCCATATTGTTATTTCAGAGACAGCCATTAATATATATTCAAACTTCTAAGTATGTTTTGTAGTCGTAACCTTGTTCAGATTCATTTTATTCCATTGTGGCATTGGGAATACAATTGTAATTATATATTATTCCAACTTCATTCATTGCATAATTGTTGCATCATACTACATTGTTCATTTATACTACATACTTGCTTAATAATTCATTAGTTCAATTTATCAATTTTAGCATTTGGAATTACCAGTCATATATATAATTGCATTATCCTTCAATAGTTCATTTCATAGCACTTGGAATTACCAGTCATATATACCTTTATATCTCTACATTCATAATCACATAGATTTAGCCATAACATTGCATTAGATCACGTAGTGTCCAAGATAACATAAAAATGGGACATTACAATCAATGTCACCAAATTTGCATCTATGGAAGTATAAGTACTCAAAGACTTGATAAGTCACCAAAGTCCTTCCTTTCACTTTCTTCTGAACCTTAAGGGATTAATATGTTGTGATACTGATTGCGGTAGAAATTGAAATTATCGGTATATTAGGTTGAACTGAGACGTTTATGTGGATGTTTTCTTCAATTTATTAGTTTCATCATGATCAATTTCAACCATTTCCTTGTCTTCTTCCTCCACAAATGATATCATGTGAATCCTTACCAAATTTTACATGTGTCCATATGACCATAACTCTTTACACTTGAAACAAAGTCCCATTGAGATTGAATTAGTAAATAAAGTAGGGTTTACAAGTCCTCCATTGGGTAGTCTAGAAAGTAAAATCAGGGTGAAATTAGTTTTCACAATATCTTTTGATTCTTCCTCTTTTTCCAGACTGGATTTTGAGATATTTCCTCTTGTAAATAATCTCCTAATCAAGCTTTGAATAGGCTTCTACTTGTTGGATGCCTTCTTCAAGAGTGATAAGGTTCAAAAACTTTGAGATACCTGTAATGGGTTCTTTCATTCCATCAGTATAATTAGCCAACTTCCCTTCATGAAAAAATATGCTCCATAAAAAAGCTACCTTGGCAAAATTCTATAAACTAATATCTCATTTTTTCATAGTCTTGCAAACCAAGAAGTAACCTTTTTGTTTGTAGGCCTCAAAATTACAATAAAATGTAGTCACAAACTGGTCCTGTGTGTTAATTTCCAATTTTTCGGTTAACCACATGCATTATGTTCTTTTTGTTTACATTCACCATCTACCACCAATCAAATGCATGCACATCAGGATGTGAGCTGGAAAATTAGACTTTCAAAGTCCTCCATACGAATCAACTGGAAGAAACAAAATAGTCTCCAACTTCAAGCCCTAGGTTCAATCTCTTCATTTATCCAATCAAATTTAGGAACGTAAATTTTCTAGGAAACCTTTGATTTGAACAATTTATTTGATTAAACTATCTTCCAGAAAAACAATTTAAAAAAAATGATTTCAATTGTCATTTAGCTTCTCTCCTCAGATCTAATGGTCAACCATACTCTTCCTCCTCATATTTCTTTATTAGAAAGACACATAGATAATAGAGGGAGATAGTGAAATTTTTAAATTGGGTCATACCAGAAGTAGACCAACACCTAGCCAACTACAACAATTGTTAATGCAAATATTTCTCCTTTGGAGGGTCTTCTAAGACTTATTAATCGATGTGGATCTTTTGCATAATTTATACATGCATCCTCATTGTCTGAAAACACTTGTTGATAATGTATTCCTTGATATTTTTTCCTTCTTACAACATCACACTCTACATTCCTCTCCAGATGTATAAGAATCCTCATCTTCTAAAGAAGGATTTATGGTTAACATATTAATTTCTTCCTCCCGATTAGAATGTTTTTCATTCCATTCTATACAAGGGATAATTACAACATTAGAATAGTATTGCTAAGGTTCAAATAATTGGTGTATTCATATTTGAATTAAGTTCTATTTTGTAGTTGTTTCCTCTATTTTAAGTAGATTATAGTCCACATATTATTTAAGTTAGACTTTTCCCCTTATCTCAGGGTTCTATTCGAAGTGAGCTAGCATAAGGAAGATTTTCTCTTCGGAAGGTAGAAAATCCCTTGCTCTACAAAGACAAAGTGGTATAGTTTTCCTAGCAACTCAAAATGACCTATGATGGTCATGCAAATTTGGAAGTAGTCCATGAAGATAGTTATGATAGTCAAATTGTAAAGACAGTGCTTAGAGTTGCTGACCAATCCAACGACATCAAAACTCCAAGAAAAATTATATTCATAATGTCTTTCATAGGCATCAAGGTATAAGGCAATGCTTGGAAAACTAGGATGCACGGTGAGAGTGGTTTCTATGGCTATAGATAATTGGTGTTATGTTGAGTCACATTTGATGCTAACTAAAGTAATTAACTTTGTAAAGCTTCATTCTCTTGAAGATGTCCACAATAGCCTCTAGAATGGACAATGTAGTCAAAGCACAACATGATGAATATAAGGTAATGCAAGATCAAATGCACACAAGGAAGCACTATTTAAGACACATGACCGACACATGAATAGAGAATATGAATAGCTTTAGTTATTTATGGAGAAACTTTATCATTGATCGTGTGTCCAAAACAATAGTACAAGTCTTGAAAGCACTTTGGTGTAGCACCCTATTAGCATTTAGATTTTATTTCATATCTTTCTCTATCTTTTTTCCTATCATGGAGCAGTAGCATAGGTTAGATTAGGTGAGTACTAAGGGAACCAACCTTCTATGAAGGTTGACCTCTA
>MU227713.1:5568104-5581152 GCA_018584345.1 Thuja plicata | reverse complement strand
GTACTTTTGAGTTCTTCTTTGATCTTGCCACCCCTTACCAATATTTTACATATTTTTCATCTCTTTATGATACTAGTTTTAAATACCTTATGATTGATTTAGCTAAGTTATTGATGTAGCTTATCTTTTGATCTTGTATGTAATAAACTATGAATTTTATAGCATGCATCTAGTTGTGTAGCCATATATACAGGTGCAGGAAATAGAGAGGCAAGGAGAAGTGTATGGCTTGACTATGCACATGTGTAATTGTAGATGAGGATTAGTAATAGGGTGCCATGCATTGCTTAGATCCTTTGGATGTAACCCCATCTTAACCTTCCTTGCAGGTTTTGGATCATACAAGAGCATACTAGATTCAACCCCAGGTCAACACTTTAACAACATCAGGAAATGATGCAAAATTTATTGTTTGTAGTCATTGCAGCAGCATCAAGCGCCAACTTCAGCACAATATGATCACTAGTCATTGTAGCAGCATTAGGCACCAACTTCAGAAAAATATGATCACTAGAAAGTGCAACTTAAAAGTAGAAGACATACAGCCATGTCTAGTGATTATATTGTGCTAAAGTTGGCGCCTGATGCTGCTGCAACGACTACAGATAGTAAATTTTGCATCACTGCCTGATGTCATTGAAATGTTGACCCAAGGTTGAATCCAATATGCTCCTGTATGATCCAGAACCTACAAGGAAGGTCAAGTTGCATTGTATTCCTTCTAACACTATATATTATATGTAGTTGCACCTGCATTCTTGATTGAGAGTGGGAAAATCTTATTTTGGAGGAGGGAGAGAAGCCAAACACATAAAGAACATGCACATAAACACGATAGTTGGGAAACATAAATATAGATATCATAATAGCTGAGAAACAGAAATGTATATATCACAATAGATAAGAAACATAAATGTAGATATCATGGTCACAATTGTGTGGAGACACAACATAATTCAGTGGTATACCCAGACGATGCAATGCAACCACTACTCCTCCAATTCAAAGTTGGCACTGCATGATCCAAAAACCATAGATAAGGAATAAATTTAGAGAGCACAGGTATATTCTTTTGGTCATTATGGCCCTCCTCCACTCTCTAAATTTATTCCTTATTTATGGTTTTTGGATTGTTCAGTGCCAACTTAGAACTGGAGGAGTAGTGGTTGCGTTGCATTGTCTAGGTAAAACACTGAATTATGTTGTGTCTCTAAACAATTGTGACCATGATGCCTACATTTATGTTTCTCAGCTGTTGTGTCCCAGGATCCCTTATGACCCTTTATGATCCCTAAGAATACATCTTAGATATCTTAAAGTGTTGTAAAGGGTCATAAGAGTGTCCTAGGAGGGGCCAGATGAGCTTCCACCTTTACATGGTTGGCCTTGTTAAGTAGAGAATTTTAAAATATTCTTGAAACAAAGAGAAACTCTTAAAATCTCTAAAGCGACACTAAAAAAATACATGCTACGTCGAGCCATCGGCAATTGCCAATGGCTCGATGTCGTATGTATACCAAATTCGTCACATGCCTATCGTAATGTCAACACTCATTCTACAATGCCTAGGTGTCATAATAGAGACAGATAAAATGTAATGACAACATGATAACCATTATAGTCAGCTCATATTGTGACACCTAGACATCATTTTTTTTAGACATGCGGTGAATTTGCTATACTTGCAATGTTGGACTGTCGCAAAATTATCGACAGCTCAATGTTGCATGTATGTTAAATTTGTCACACGTCTGAAAAAGTGACAGCTAACATGAGACGCCTACGTGTCGTAATAGTGACTAAACAATATGTAACAACATCATCATAACCATCATAGCTGGCTTGTATTGTGATGGTTAGTACTATCACAATAATGACAGATGGTACAGTCATCATTAATGTTACCCTATTCACTTTGTTGTCATAAGTTTTGCCAAAGTCATAAGCAACCAAATCTAATCAGTAAAGGAAATGGATAGTACTACCGAGTAAAAGAAGTTAGTTTGTAATGTGAGCAAAGGATGGAGTAGTCGGTAAAGATAGTAGAATCAAGCACCAAGAAAAAATAGTCAGCGAGTGGTAATGTTATTCGGTCATAGTTACCGAGTATCGAGTTCAAAAATGTACATCGAGCACCGAGAGTAGTAAGTTACTGAGTAGTTGAAGCATTCACTTACCGAGCAATGCAGGCAAGAGAACCGAGCAAGTAAACTATGTAAAATATTGATAAGAGTGCATTCAATGAATTGACAGATGATGTCAGGAGAATATATGATCACTAAAGTCAATTAGTTATAGAATCCATGAACTAGATTAATCAAGAACAAAATACAAGGTAGAGATTAAGCGGAAAAATAGATATTGTGAGTTCCAAGAAGGGAACAATTCCCAAGGTAACAGTCAGGTAGTTTACCGAGCAGAAACAAATCTTAAGGATGATCAAATGAATGAGATTGACCTAGGAAAACCTAATCTAGGAGATTAAGAGGCAAAAATAGAGGATACCAAAAAAAAAAAGAAGTATCCTTATGAGAACGAGGTAAGAAAAAAAATATAGACATGGTATGTTGTTAATGTTATGGGATATAGAAGAGTATGTAAGACAGTACCGAGTATAGAATTTGTAGAAGGAAGGTTTGATGATCACATCACCAAGAAGATTCAGAGGTAAAGAATTCAGAGCATAAAGAGTCTGATCAAGCATAACAGTTTGATGCATTATTTCAGACAAGTTCAAAGCATTGTTGAATACATTGTTTTTTTTTGTTATTTTGCAAATCCCACCACTGGGTAGATCCTTACAAATCTTATTTTGTAAAGCCTCTAACAAGGTACAATTATTAGAGAAGCATTTGTGAAATCCTTTAACAAGGTAGACTGCATAATTCTTTATACTCTTAACCGGGTAAGCTATCAGAAGTAGCTAAACATTGTAGCTCTAACTGAGCAACCTTTTTACTGCAGTAGTGAAGGATTGTGGGTGTCATCCCCACCGCAGTTTTTTCCTCTAACCAAGGATTTTTGCGTGACCAAAAATATGGTGTTATGGGTCTATTTGCTTATGTGTGTACTTGAAATGATTTACATGTTTTAACTTGACTTTCATTTATAGTTTTCATTCGGTAAAATATTGCTGAAGTAAGATAGTTTTAGAGTATAAAAGTTTTTTATGAACTGATTCACCCCTCCCCTCTCAGTTCATACTGTTGTATGACATTTCCAAAAATTGTTATAAGAGCTATGACTCTTGAGTAAATGGTTTGACCACTTGATAATAAAAGATCCTAGACATGGAAATTTATAGGCAAGCAAAAAGGATTGACAGTCTTGAGTATGAGCTAGAAAGTGCACAAGAATTGATTACTGAGTTAAGAAGGAAATTGGAGAAATCATTGAAAATGAGAAGAAAACTATATGATGAACTGAAAATTACTCAAGAACAAGTTGACACACTTGAAACAGCTTCAGAAGGTAGTCTGAATGATGAAAATGAGTCAGCCATCAGAGAACTAATGGAAAAGAATGACTCACTTACCAAAAAGCTAGATTTAATGAAGAAAGATCTTGAATCAAATAGCATGAGGATGACCAAGTTGATAGAAGGAAAAATAAGTGCAAAAGATGAAAAAAGGATGATTGAAAATGACAAAAGACAGGCTGAAGCATGGCTAGTAGAAAAAGACAATGAGATCATAAGAATGACACAACACCATCATAACATGACTGATCAACTTGTGAATGCCAATATAGAGATTGCGAGAAAGGAATTTGAAAATAAATCATTGAAATAAGAAATAGAAAGGTTGAACACTAAACTGACTAATGAAAAGAAAATCAATGAAGTACTTAAGAAAAAGGAAGAAGCCTCTCAAGCTTTTGACAAACAACTCAAAAGTCAAAAGCAACCGAATGACAATGCGGGTATTGGATTCAATGGAACTAACACTACCGACCAAAGAGAATCATCCAATTCATCAAAAGATGAAAGTACTAAAGCACCACCAAGACAAAGGAAGAAACCTCAATGCAAATTTTGTGGAAATCCCAGCCACCCAGCAAATGTTTGTAGGAGCAGAGAAGGTAATGTACCTAGTAAACCTAAATTTGATGGATAATGTTTTAGATGTAATAAGCATGGTCATAAAGCTTTTGAGTGTAGATCAAGGATCCCTAACAGATCAAGGAAAGATAAATTTGATGGTTACTGCAACACTTGCAACAAGTATGGACACAAAGCTGAAGAATGTAGATCAAAGATAAGGAACAACAAGTGGACATCGAACCAAGAAAGATCACAATCCAACCGAACAGAAACATCAATACCATGGGACTACAATACCAACATCTCCTGTGCATCATGTGGAAGGTATGGACACATTGCTGCAAATTTCTCATTATTGTTTGGAAGGAACAACAGGAAATCATAGAGGAGTTCTGGTATGGCATGCTTTCAATGTCACAAAATAGGACACCTAGCTAAAGATTGCAGGTACCGAGTCAACATATCTAACAAGAAAGAAAGTAATGACAAGAAGACACCTACTATTGATGAGATAGGGGAACAAATGAGAAAAACTTGGAAAATAAAAGAGCAAGATGATGGAACCTCACTCAAAAATATTGAAAGCACCTCATCTACCGAGATGAGTGCATTGAGCTGCACTTTGTCGGTAAAAGGTATGAAGGAGCTGCTCACCGAATTAAAATCCTTAAATCAATTCCTAAATTAAGAGAGCAGAGATCCATATTAGCATGCTTAGATGCATTCGGATATTCTACAAAAGTTTTTGCTGTGATTCACATGCAAATCAGAGTGTTTGGTTAGTCAGTGAAATTTGAATTTCACAAAGTCAGTGAATGCATTAATGACAACCTAACTTATTCGTTGGAAACCCTAATTGAGAAAAAGCTATAAGTATGAAGTTTTGTAATTCATTTTACACCTTATGCATTCAAGTCATCAAGAGCGAGTGGCAGAGTGATCAAGTCTTCGTGCATTCAAGTGATCTTTGACGTAAATTCTGAAACGAGCTAAATCATCTACAGTTGTATTCATAGCTGTTTGCTTTCAACTGAGTTAATATTTTGAAGAGAAAAGGATTATTTCCATCCCTATTCCTGATCTAATGGCACTGAAGAAGCAAGTACCAGTTGTGGCAAAGAATGTTGAACCCGTAAACCCTAAACATAAGATGTCACCCACCAAAGCTGCAAAAATTGATATGATGGGAGCATTGTCTTCCATTCCACCTAGGGTTATATTGATAGATGATGTTCAA
Organism: Thuja plicata; assembly: GCA_018584345.1. NCBI lineage: Eukaryota > Viridiplantae > Streptophyta > Pinopsida > Cupressales > Cupressaceae > Thuja > Thuja plicata. The sequence goes on along the minus strand of MU227713.1, from coordinate 5,575,873 downwards.
TCCTTCATCCACTGCAAAATTGAAGATATTTGTGTTAATGAGTTGGACTCTTCATTCAATAAACTGTGTGACAATGACAAAGTGAGAGATGGGCACACACATCTTGAGAGCAAGGGTTTGGTGCATGCCCTTCATCTACCGAGAGTATTCAAACCTGAATGGATCAGATTTGTGCTTAGCCGAGTACACGATCAGTTTATGTGGCTAGAGAAACTAGTAAAGATCACCAGGGATGTACTACACATCATCATTGGCCTACCAATTAGAGACAGACCAAAGGCAATCAAGCAGATTGACATAGAAACATTGAGTGAGCTAACCAAAGCTCAATGGGACGGTAGAGTGATGAGAATTTCAATGATAGAAGATGCAAAACTTAACTTTGCATGTAACATCATTGCTTATTGAGTCTTCCAATCATCTAGGGTAGATAGTGTACCCTATGGAGTAGTTGACCTGGCCTAAAAGATTGTGAAGAAACGACTGAAATTAGATGTTTGTGAGATCTTGTTGAGGCAAATTGAAGACAACATGAACACAATCAGGAAAGCCAAGATAAACACTCTGAAGTTTGGTCCACTATTGGTATGTATATTTTTCTATTTTGATAACTTTTTCCCATCAGTCAGTGAAGTAACATGGAGCACAGATAGGCCAATCATATATCAAATCAATGAATATATTTTAGGATTGGGAAATAATTTTAATTTGATCATGAATGATTACTTTGTAAAGTTTCAAGCAAAGATGCATAAAAGATTCAGGATTCCACCCCAGTTAGTAGAAATATATCATGATAATATTTGTTTTGAAGTAGATACTGACATGTGTATCATTAAGGCTGTTGAGCCAAGGAATTTTTGGCTTCAACCCATGGGATATGAAGTTGATATTGACATAGCTTCACAGTAGATTGAGACATTGTTGAAAGACCCCATTGACAAGAAAGCTGATAGATATGGAACCTATGAAGAAGTTAAAGAAAAGATCAAGCATGGTATAGTGATACCTAAGGCCATAAGGAAAACAAAGAAAATGATTGCAGAATTGTCACAGAAATTTGGAGTTGAAGATGAAGAAGAAGAAACAAAGGCATCACCTTCAATTGAAAAGAAGAGGAAACAACCAGAAGCTAATCCCTCACCAAGTGGTAGGAGCACAAGGGCCTCGGTAAGGGAAAAAGAAAAGGAACAAGTCAAGACACCCATGCCTAGAGGGAAAACATATATGAGGAGTAAGAAAAATGTTGTAAGGCCAAGAAGAAAATTGAATCTTCAAGCTGAAAGTGAAATAGAAACAGAGGAGACTAAGGCACCCAAAGTACCACAAAAGACATCAAAACCAACTCTTGATGAATCCAGTGATTCATTAATGAAACATGGAGGTTTTGCTGGAATAAAATAACTGAGATACGAGAATTTGAGTGTAAATGATCAAGTAAGAATTGAAGATGTTGTTATTTTCACATTGAATAAATTTAGAAATATGCATTGCCTTCTGAAAAACAAATAAGAGAAAGATCATTAGTTGTTACAATGCCTGAACTATCAGTGCAAGAAATTGATGATTCTCTACAAAACTATTCAAGGAGATTTCTTGTGAAAAATAGAGCACTAAGAATAATGAACGATAATCTTTTAGAAGTTGAGAAAGAAATAGATGAAATGTGGAGAAAAATATTCAAACTAGATGCCACCAAGTCTCAAGAAGACAAGAAAACCAAGGGGAAAACCAAAGGACAATCATCAAAAGGCAATAAAGGTCAAATGGATCCCATTGACCTAACCAAAGATACCGGTGAAACAAATGTTGAAGATGCATTAGAAGAAGAGGATCCTGCACAAGATACAACAAAGAAAGAAAATACCATGGATACAGATCAAAATGTTGAGTGCATGGACATAGATGGCACTCCAACAACCAAATAATTAGAACCAGTAATACAAAAAATTCATGCTTATTCCAAGATCAGTAAAGAGACCACCGAGGAAGGAAATAAGCAAAGTAAAGGAAATGAATTGGTAACCCCAACCGACACCGAAGGAGAGAAGCAACAAGACTCCAAAGTAGAGTCAGAGAACAAGAAAGAGAAAGAGAAGGAGAGTGAGAAAGGGAAGGAGAATACGGATAAACAAGGAGATAAGAAAGAAAAAGAAAATCCAGAAGGTACTCATGAGTCGCAGGAGAAATCTGAGAGCACAGCAGGCATAAACAAGTCTCCCACTGATCCACTTAAGGCATCTATCTCACCATCAAGCAGCAAGAATAAGAAGAAAAAGGAGGACATTGACTTAACAGAAGAAATAATTTTGCCCCCTCCTGATTTTGCAAACATGAATGCTGAGAAATTAGCATCATATGGGAAACTATTGAAGAAAAAGGCAGCCCAACAAAAACTGATTGATGAGATGAGGAAGCAAGATGAAATTCTGGAAGATGTCAAATATATCTTTCAATCTCTGCTACCTAATGCTATCATAAATGAAAAAGATAGCTTGATTCAGCAAGTAGGCAAACTTGCTCAACAGATAAAGGTACCGAACAAGGATACCACCGAATCTTTATTGAAAATGCATGAGCCAAAGTTGACAAAGAGAATAATGGAGCAAATACTAAAACACATAGCAGACAACAAGGTAACTCTTTCTAAGCTATGTACAGCTATAGAGCAGGCTTTAACTACAATTATCTCATTATTTCAAAATTTTTGTCAAATTTCAAAATTTACTGAGGAAATAAGGAATAAAGAACAGTCGGTAGAAACTGAGTTAACCAGACACCTCAAGGATGTATCTATTGAACCCGGTTCAATCCAAGTATATTATCAGAAGATGAAGCATCCTCAGGCAAGACGAACATAAAATTTGGATAGAATTATTGGAATTAAAAGCCATTTTGATCCCACATATTGAGGCTATGCAAAAACATTTGAAGAAAGGCAAGGACTTAGTCACTATGCTCGAGATGAGTTCACTTGACACAATCACAGGTCTAGCAGTGGACATAAATGAGCATATTATAGTTATGCAGACACTGAAGGAGACATGGGAGTCAGCATTGTCTGATCTCCAAACCAAATATAAGTACATTTTTGACAAGTAATTGATATTTTGGCACTTTTGTCAAAAAAGGGGGATAATATAATATAATATGGGATAATATATTAAAAGAGGATAATGTATGGGATACATTGTTTGAAGTGTATATAGTGCATAGGGACTCTCAACCAAGGGGGAGTTATAAGTTTTGAGTTTTGATTACTGACTTTGATGTTTTTTGTCAAAATGCCAAACTAATGACAAAGGGGGAGATTGTTACCCTATTCACTTTGTTGTCATAAGTTTTTCCAAAGTCATAAGCAGCCAAATCTAGTTGGTAAAGGAAATGGATAGTACTACTGAGTAGGAGAAGTTAGTCGGTAATGTAAGCAAAGGACGGAGCAGTCAGTAAAGATAGTAGAATCAAGCACTGAGAAAAAATAGTCACCAAGTGGTAATGTTATTCAGTCATAGTTACCAAGTACTGAGTTCAAAAATGTACACCGAGCACCGAGAGTAGTAAGTTACCAAGCAGTTAAAGCATTCACTTACCAAGCAATGCAGGCAAGGCAACCGAGCAAGTAAACTATGTCAAATCTTGATAAGAGCGCATTCAATGAATTGACAAATGATGTCAGGAGAATATATGATCACTAAAGTCAGTTGGTTACAGAATCCATGAACCAAATTAATCAAGAACAAAATGCAAGGCAGAGATTAAGCGGAAAAATAGATATTGTGAGTTCTAAGAAGGGAACAATTCCCAAGGTAACAGTCAGGCGGTTTACCGAGTGGCAACAAATCTTAAGGATGATCAAATGACTGAGATTGACCTAGGAAAACCTAATCTAGGAAATTAAGAGGCAAAAATAGAGGATACCAAAAAAAAAGGAAGTATCCTTGTGAGAATGAGGTAAGAAAACAAATATAGACATGGTATGTTGTTAATTTTATGGGATATAGTAGAGTATGTAAGACAACACCAAGTATAAAATTTGTAGAAGGAAGGTTTGATGATCACATCACCGAGCAGATTCAGAGGTAAAGAATTTAGAGCATAAAGAGTCTGATCAAGCATAACAGTTTGATGCATTATTTTAGATAAGTTCAAAGCATTGTTGAATACATTATTTTTTTTGTTATTTTGCAAATCCCACCACTGGGTAGATCCTTACAGATCTTATTTTGTAAAGCCTCTAACAAGGTACAATTCTTAGAGAAGAATTTTTGAAATCCTTTAACAAGGTAGACTACATAAGTCTTTATACTCTTAACTGGGTAAGCTATCAGAAGTAGCTAAACATTGTAGCTCTAACCGAGCAACCTTTTTACTGCAGTAGTGAAGGATTGTGGCTATCATCCCCACCATAGTTTTCCCCTCTAACCAAGGATTTCTGCGTGACCAAAAATCATGGTGTTATGGGTCTATTTTCTTATGTGTGTACTTGAAATGATTTACATGTTTTAACTTGACTTTCATTTATAGTTTTCATTCAGTAAAAGATTGCTGAAGTAAGATAGTTTTAGAGTATAAAATTTTTATATGAACTGATTCACCCCTCCCCTCTTAGTTCATACTATTGTATGACATTTCCAACAGTTAATTTTGACACCAAAACTGCAACACTAGTCTCTGTCGCTAGGCCGACGGGAATGTGTCAGAAAAGTGACACATAGCCGTCAAATTTTGACCCCAATAAAAGTCAAAGAAAGAGTCAAAATTTCAGAAAAATGGCTTATGTTTGGGATGCTTCTAGTACCCCATTAAATATTTATCCATTGCAAATTTCTTTTCTAACAATGTATTCTTCAGCTCATGATGAAGTGCAGACACCTCCTTCAGTTAACAATCGGTTATCGCAGGCTGCATTGTCCGCAACAAGGAGCTTTATGACATCTTCCTCTGTACCAACTACATCTAGTAAAATCTTGTTTTTCTATATTTTTATATGTGCTAATCATGCATTGATTATTTATTTTCTGTGCATTTTATACTCATGGACTTATTTTTTTCACACTAATAGATACGCCTACACCTGGTACAAGAATCGACACCGGTAGTACTGAAGCTCAACCATTTCTTGGATCAGTTCATGTTACTAGTACTGGTTCATTTGTAGGGTCATTGTTGTTGAGCAAGCAAAATATGCTTATGTTAAAAGTACCAAAGCTTCCAAGTTCTTTAAAATTGTTATTATTTACAATGCAATTGTAGTTTAGTTATACATAACTCATTTTGGACTGATAGTCCCATGATGTTTTTGTAGGAAATGATGTTTTTTATGATACTCTTTTTGAAATGACATTCAAGCTATTTGGGCCCACCATACGTAAAAGGTATGTAGCTTCATAATAGTGGTACAATATTTTTCTTATAGTACATTTATTGTACTATATTAGAGTTATGATATCTAACAATTTTGTTGTTTCAAAAAAGGTAGAATGAATAGGATGTTGACTTAAAAAATTGGCTCATTAAATCTTTAGAGGAGCTCTTTGTAAATAAAACTTTTAACAGTACCCTGATTCTTAAAAAAGCATCGAAACATATAAAGACTGTGAGGGACCAATATAGAAGGGCTCTAAAGGATAACCAAAAGTACGAGTGCCCTCCTATGATTCCACAGATGGAGTGGAATGAAATAATGGAAGATGCAAAAGAGAAAAGACTAAGGGGTAGAGGAATTCAACCAAAAGACGGAAAAAGAAGGTATGTCGTGATAGTATTAAGTAGAATGTAATCATGCGCTAATTAGTGATCTTTGTAAATATAGTATCTAACATGTTTCAAACTTTTCATAGGCTACATGACACATCGAAAGCTATAGAAGCTAGATTATTAAAGGTTTTCCAACACAAACTTGGCTCTGGTGGCTATATGAAACTTCATTCTTGACTTGTAATTAGAAAAATTGGAATTTCATATCCAAATTTTATATATAAGGTTGCTAACAATTTTGTTTAATCAATTCATACATGCAAAATTGACAATATTAAGCCAAAAATATAGGGCACATAATTCAATGTAGAGCCCACAGATGAAGACAAAAGAATAGCCTTGAAGGAAGGCTATAAAGTATTTGCACGAGGAATGTGAAGGAACCATTGTGCATCAAGACATCAGATCTTCTAATATCATGCTTGGTCTTGATTTCTTCCCCTTGGTATGTCAACTTTCCCCTAATGTCAAAAATTTATGTTTATTGAATTCATTTATACATCCAAGGTACTTGATGTTATTTATAGGTGGGGTGTTAGAAATAAGTCAATCAGATCAAAATCTATTGGTTCTAACTCTTGTTTTACTTTACAGATCTTGGAGTGCCATAGGTGGGATGGATTTGAAGTTGGCAATGCTGACAAGATATTTGAGAGTACATCTGTAGAATCTGCAACTGTTGCAAGTTTCAAGGTCAGAAATTTTAGTCTTAGAAGATATTCTTTTTTGTTTTTGTTTCTCGCTTTGGAGAGCTATGTATGTATTTTAGTAAAGATGCATTCCGAAAGATGCATTGTGAGAATTTTGATTGTGACTAGTGCTACCAAAAGACTAATGACCATTACCTTCCCTGTCTCTTTCAAGTGGCAATTCCTTTCTATTCTTATTATATATCAGATTTACCTCACCGTCAGCTTCATCTCCACTGTTACTCTAGTCGGCATCGTTATCATTTTTCTCTTTCATCATATCACTTCCTCCACTATCTGTCTTGATGTGGATCCCATCAGAACCATCAGTAGACCTCATCATGAAATTGTGGCATTCATTTTCACTAATATTGCTATCATAGATGTTGTGGGTTCTTTCCTTACTTTCTACATCAACCGCTTTAAGATTTCTCTCTGCTCTAGTCTCCAGTCCTTTGCATGCCTTACCATTGGCATCCATGATCTACTTTCTTCTTTCATCATTCACTGGTCCAATATCTCCATCTTCTAAATTTTTTACATTATCTATGTTTTGCATCTCAATAGGCACATTATACAAATTATTTCCCAATTCCCCTCTTTCTTTCAATCAGTCCATGTTCAAATCATCATCCATGTTAAAACCACCCTTACCATTCTATGAAACTTGGACCTCAAAGGGTTGATCAATAATCCATTCCCTTCCTACACCATCCTTCAAAGTATCAGAGGTAATACAGTCATTGATTTGACCAAATGAAGACTGCAATTGTTGAGAAAACTGATAAGGAACTTCACTATGTACTCGTCGGTAATTACTAGAAGACCAGAGCCACTGCTACCAAAAGATGATGGAGATAGAGGAAAATGAGTAGTGGCAGCAGTGGAAATAGAAATCACCAACCTGTTAAATGCTCCCAAATGATTCTGATTGTCCATTAAGGCATCCAAAGAACTACCACCAGACATGTTCGCTGAAGCAACACTAGCTCCCACAGACATGCCATTGTGTCTCTTTGACAAATGCATTGAAGTGGGGCTTATTGGAGGCAACTGATAAAAAAGGTGAGCTTCAGAAACATAAGACATTGAAGAATTCTTTTCTAGTGACATAAATGCAGGCTGTGATTGAGATTGGCTATGTGAAGGCCTCTATGTTGACGAATTGCAATTTGAGAAGGGTGATTGTGAGTACAGGGACTGTAAACCATCACAATGAGTTACAATTTAAAAAATATAAAGTACTCTACATGTTGATTTAAATCATCATACCAAAAAAGGACCATATTCATGCTACAATGTAGACTCCATAATGGATTTCAA
>MU227713.1:5531295-5552009 GCA_018584345.1 Thuja plicata | reverse complement strand
TATATATATATATATATATAACTTATTATCACATATATCTTGTAGTTCCTCTGGATCAGAAGTTTTGAAACTAGCTTGACATGCAAAATAAAGCACTGAAACATCAAAAGCATCAGTGATTGAATTCAATGCAAGTGCTATTGATGGTACGCCAAAATTTTTTTTACCTTCTTAGAGAAAGATGAACTATGAAGCTCAAATTCTCCAACTGTCATCACTGCTAGAGTTGAGATATTTTTGGATTATGTAAAGACTAATCATAACCATGTTAGAGACACATACAACATCCACTCCTTTGGCCACTTACGTAGTGTCTTTATTGAAAGCTAAAAGCACCATGTGTGGGAGGCTATCAAGCCTCCTTTGCAGCCCCATATTATATAAATGTCTTTGCTTAGGAAGAAAATCAGTTACAAGATGGGAACTCCTAAAATGCAATTGTGTGAAGCTTCAAAAAAAAATCTCTCATTGTCAAATAGACTAGAAGACTTTGCAGCTACACAATGGCAAGAGAAAGGAATCGATTGGCCATTCTGACCTTGTGAATAAATTCACGCGTCAAGAGAGCTAAAAATATATATATGAGTATTTTTTTTTTTAAAAAAAAAGGAAAAGCAACAGTTTGATTTGAGGGTAAAATGGAAAAATGGACAATCTTGAGCTGAAAAGCACAATATAGGGGTCAAACTTAGAAGTATTGCTTGTGAAGTTTTTGAAGTTAATGTCAGAGAAAATTGCAAACTAAAAATAGACTTTGATCAGGAGTTAAAAATTAATGAAGAAACTCTTGGTTGACATGTAGACTCGGCAAGTTTGAAAAGGTTAAAAAAAAAAAAAACCCCAAGTGAATACGAAGAAAGAAAGAAATGGGGAAGGAAATGAGAGTGCCAAGTATAGAGAAAGCACAACCAATAATTATTGCATTCAAACAATAATCCTGAAAAGGTTGCTTTAGGATAGCTAAAAAGATTTCAAACATATTGAAGTTGGGGCTGAAAAAACCTATGCATATAGGCATGTGCATTTGGCGTAATATTAAAAAGGGTGAAATCGAGCGCTTGGGTTATTTGGTTGGTGAGATTTTTTTTCATTTTTCCCTATCTCGATCGAAATCCATGAGGCAATAAGACCAGGACAAGACTGCAATACATTTTTTTGAGACAAACAACTTTGGATTGTGATCAGTGGATAGAGACAGACAAATTTGGACTACAATCAGTGGTTTGGAGAAGGAGCAAAGGTAAATAAAACTCCAATTCCCCTAGATTATTTTGATTCTTGGAGGGGCTCATCGAACAAGATCTTGAAATTTACAACATCTTGTGTTTGAATCTCCAGGAGCACTAATTTTAGTCTCACATCTTCCAATAGATAAATATATCCGCCGCCGCCCCGTGCTAAGGTGCAATAGCAGCAAAAGAAACTGGAAGATTGTAGAAGATGAAAACTCTTTGTGGCAGACAACAGTCAAAGAAGCACAATTTTGAAGAAGATGAGGCTCCACAATGACACACAACATCTTATCAATAATGACAATTCAAATTCCACTTTTTCTCAGGAGTACAAATCTGCCAAAACCAGTTGATCATCATTGCCAGGGTATGATCTCCTTGTAGTCACCTCCAATGCACACAAAATCCCCCCTCCATTTTGGCAGTCTCGCAAGTTAACTAGCGGTTGACCTATTTTATGACAAGGGAGTACCTTTCATGTTGGACACAACTGGGGAACCATGGCCACCACATGATTTGAACATGAGACATACCCAAATGTAGCTACATACTGGTGTGGGGGGGCACTAAGCCACGATGCCCCGACCTACCCCACTATCTTTTCTCTCTCCCCTTGATGTTGTGTGCCCTTGCGCTACCTTCTGCATAGCTCTACCGCCACACTTCACCTTTGAGACCACCGCTCCTGTCTTCCAACACTACTGGCTCTGTGAGTGTTGGGTATTTCTTGGTCCTTTTCAGACCTCTCATTATTCCTTGTATTTTGATGTCTTGAGGATGTTCTTCTACTTCTGTCAACATCCTTATGTTCATGTTTTTTATTTATAAGTTATGTTTCCCTCTTCATCTGCCAAATAAGGGCAAGATGTTTCATGATGAGTCTTTCCTCCTCAAAAAGCTTATGAGAAGGAACCTCAGAATCTAAAATTATGGGGTCTATTAATTCTCATTCACTAGTAGTGGAAGTAGCTGCAAATGTTTATAATCTTCTTTCTAAAGTTTCTTCATATTCTTAAGTATTGCCTTCGTAATTAAATAGATTAATACCATCCTCTCTCCTAGTAGTGTTGTCTTGGCTTCTTGGAGAGGATTTATCTATACTGACTTGGTTTCTTTTCTTCCTCCAAGACATCTCCATTCTTAAAGTTGATGGAATTCATCCATCTAATGCAATTTCAGGATTTCCCTTGGTTTTTGATCTAGTATAATTTTGAGAGATGTTTACTTGAATTGTACTAATCTTAGATATTTAACTTTAGAGTTTCCACCCAACAGATATTTGGGATAAATGAATACTTATCAAAATGACCCTGGCAACTACAATTGTAAATATACTATCTTTGAAAACCTTAGAGATCTTGAATATTTTTACCAATACTTTACAATCTCTATTCCTCAAAATACTTGTCTATTTTAACCAGATTCTGGGATACTTCTTAGATACAATTGACTATACCCGATCCCCAATGGAGTCGCCAATTTGTTAGCTCTTTTTCTTGCAGTACAACCTTAAAATGATAGTATACTTATACACTTGAATGCAAACTCCTTTTTATGCAAGATAAAGGCTAATCGATGAGGTATTTGATAACACTGGGGATACCTATTATTACCTCCTTCTTTTTTGAGCTCCACAAACTCAGGCAGGTGTAACCACCTGAATTTGGTCTATTCCAACTATGGACCCTATTTTACCTAAGTGTGATCATACCCTCAATTATGTCCAAACGACCCTGTTACTACTTGGCAGAATTCCTCAAATCAATTTAATGTCCTAGGTGATTTTTATCACTAAATTATACTAACTATTATAGCCATATGATTCAAATCAATTCAAACCAATTAAATCCAACCAAATTCAAACAATGGCTAAAGTATTTAATTATAAAGGAATTAATCTATCTCATCACTTGCATTTTAAACCCATTCCCCTAGCCTATTAATTTAATTAAAATGGCTATAGTCCTAATTAATTATCAAAAGCAATAAAAAGCTTAAATAATTAATATTCCTATTTTTGAATGAATTAAATAAGTTTAATTCATTTAATTTATATTCCCCTAAACCCTAACCTAACCTGTCTCAACCACTTCTACCCTGGGTTCTAACCCATCCCAACCTATTTTCCCCTAGCTAATCTAATTATAACCTCCCTCCTAATGTTGTCACATTCCATTAAGGAATGCTTAGCAACTCAACCCACTTGAGAAAGTCCACTTTCTCAAGCTTGACTTCCTTAAATTCTGCCTTCTCAAGCCACCCTCTTACACCCTTCCCATGCTTCTTTAAGGATTTCATTAATGCCTTATTAATTAAGATGCCTTAAGCCTATGTCTCTTCCATGCCTTATTAATTCCTTGGGCATTAATGGTTCTTACACCTCCATTAATGAGTCCCTTAACTCATTAATTCACCTTGTCTCCACTCTCTCTCTCTCTCCTTCTTCTATAAATAGAATCCATTTTTGAGAGCAAAGAAGCCTTCACCTCATATCCTAAATGCATTGTTATGCTATTGAATTAATACTAGACTAACATTTCACTTCTTAAATCATGCTTTTGCATTGTTATTACTTTCATGCTTAGAGTTAGAATGCATGTTTTCTCATCTTTTTGGCTTGTTATAATCTAAAATCCTTCATGCTAGGTCGTATATGTCACTGATTGTAGCATAAACTAAGGGATTTTATGTTACTAATCACACTCTTCCTATTTAGAAGGCAATAGGTCGATATTAGTGGGTTTTGTGTGCTTATCTAACCTTTTTACACTAATACAATGACTTATTGACGTGTTGTGTCTCTCTTATCAGGTACCCAAATACACACACATTTATGGCGCCCACTGTAGGGCTCAATTTTCAATTTGACCTCATTTTCTAACACTTTTTTGCTAATTTGCATGCTCAGGATTCGGTCACACCATCATTTTTAGTCATTCAGGATCGCATCCAGGATACGCCATCACACCGCAGAAAACTAGGATCACATCCAGGATTTCCCGGGTTGTTTTTGGTTTAGGTTCACATCTGGTCAGCAAGGGATCGCATTTGGTGTAAAATATTGCATATGATATACTGCATCGTATTTACTAGAAATTTAGGCTCGCATCTGGTTAAAAAGCTTGTGCATTCAGTTTACCTAATCCTAACATTTTGACAAGTGGTGTTTGTGGTATTTTGCAGCTTAACAAGTGTTTGCATGTTATTTTTGGAGGTTTTCATGGAGTTGAACTAAATAAATACTAACTCAGATTTATAGGTTTCCAACCCCCTATCTTTACCTCTATTTACTTGTTTTCAAAATCTAAGTACACGTTCCAATTTATCACTAAACTGACTAGATGATTATGCTCTTTTCCTTTTAAGGAAAATTAGAAACTCATACATCAGTTTATGGATTGAACAGAATTTAGGGTAAATGAACAAGCAAAAAAATCGTCTAAATTTGGAAACAGTAAATGAACAACACAAAGCATTAAATATGTGGGATCACTGAACAACTCAATCGTATAATTCTTTTTGGATTCAATAATTGGACAATCAAATCACTAAATATGTGGGATCAAAGAAAAATTTCAATCGCTTAATTCTTTTTGGATCAAAAATTGAACAACAAAAATCATTAAATCATTGTGGCTAATTGAACAAGGCAAACTTTCCCTTTCAAGCATCTCGTTTTCTTTAAAATAGGAACGAATAAATCAAGCTCAACATAGCTTGAAGGAATGAACTTTGTTTTAAATGTTTTAGGAGAAAATGGCTTAGATTAGGAGAGTATGCTCTTCTTCTTTTGAAGAATCAAAAATCCAGACATCCAAAGCTCGCCAATCCTAGTTGCATATCATTTAAACAGTAGAGGACCAATCGGTTGAGGAAAAAATCTCTCAGGAATGACCCAAGTGAGGAAAGGTCTTACGTTGACCCTTCCAACTCACTATAAATAGTTGCTTCCTCGTAGGCCAAAGCCTTGGAAGATGGAACTGATTTTGTTCTTGGAATTATAATATTATTCCTTGAACATATCTGGGTATATGTAGAGTGGAGCCGCTTGAATCTTTCTTGCGAGACTACATATATTCAGGTACTCATAGGGCTATACACCTTAATTTTGCCTTGTGCAATTCTATGGGGGACAATTTTGAACGGATTGCCCAATAATATACAACAAATTTCAACTGAAAGAATTCTCGATTCACCCCTGAAAGGGTGATAATCTTTGTGCAAGGAAAAAAGTAATTGCCCCAAGACACTCGTCATATTATGCCCTCACTTGCGTTTGGAGTCGGCTAATACAACATCATGACTGGAGCCATTGCGTGCTTGGTGATGGCTATATTTTGATTAGCATTTGAGTGTGTACCTGAGTCAACAAGCAAAGATTTTCATCCTCCACCTAGAGAATAGGAAAGATGAGTGTTTGTTTCACCCTCTTAACAATGCAAAACTATTTGACATGTCCAAAAGATCATTAACAGGATAAGCTCCTCAAAACAATCAAAAAATTTCAAACCCTATAGTACAAGTGTTTTTCACACCTTATGAAACCTCTTGACACAATAAGGAAACAAGCAACTTCACGCACTTTGAAAATGAGCTTTTCAGAACTGACTGAAACTGACAAAACCATCATAAGATTGCATCCTGTATTTCCCAAGTCACAGTTAGTGTTTAGGATTGCATTTGGTGCATTGGATTGCATTTATTCAGCATACAGTCGTATCCAGATTCTAGGATTGCATCTTGTACCATTAGAGGCTCGCATCTGGGAGCTCACATTTAGGACAGTGGGCATTTGTAGGATTTTTTCTTAGGAAGTCTTAGTTGATTAGGATACCCTTTTTTCTCTTTAGCTGGTTCATATTGTCTCTTCTGGTCTCCCTATTGTAATTTCAAAACATTTTTGAAATGTCCACCTTGCATGTTTAGTCAGTCTTTCATGATCAGTTCAATATGTATGGTTTACCTATTTTCTACCAACAACTTGGTTCCCAGCTCACTATCAGAGCATTCTAACCCTCTGACGCTGGAATCATTTACATCCACCAACAACAAACAGTTACCTCTACCTAGACACACCCACTTGAACAATCTGAAATCCTTACTTGCACTATTGGGAAATGTTAACAGAGTTGAGGAACAAACTTCATGGTTAACACAAGACACAACCAGTACAGAACTAAAGGATCAAAAGTGCCTCCTAGAACACCACACTTTCAAGGAGAAACTTCTCGCAGTTCCCTTCTTGATCTAGATTCACCTCAAATGGATAGCAACACTAACGAATGGAGTAAGGCTTTTGAGGGTTATAATGATGGAAAACAAGCACAATCCGAAGGCATAGAACAGGAAGAAAGACCCATGTTTGAACATAATCCATTTGGATCAGATAGTGAAGAAGAGATCCCTAAAGATGAATACGAAAAACTCAAACAAAGTAAATGGATCCACAAGCTATTGGAATGGATAATTAGTGACGATAAAGAAATGTACTTCCTCAATCTAGCATCCATAGGTGTCAAGTTACCCAAGGATTATAATGTGGAAAATCTCAAAGAAAAGGAGGTACCAAACCCGATATCTATTCTCACCAAACAACTCAATCTAATGCAAACGGAGCTCACCAACCTCAAACAAGAGAAGGAGAAACCTAAGACAAAATACTCTTTGGACGCCATTTGTCCATTTTCTTTTGACAAGAGTATCACTATGATCCCATTCCCTCCCAATGTGGTAAGGCCAAAGTATGACAAATACATGGGAGAAACTGACCCCCACGACCATGTAAGGGAATTTTGTGCTCTCAGCATCGAGTATATGCACAAACCCACATACCTCATGTGACTATTTCTAGGAAGTCTAGGAGTGACTGCCATGGAATGGCTCTCAAAACTAAACCCTAAGGTCAAGACATTTGAGGAGCTAATCCAAAGGTTCATTCAATATTACTCCTATAACATCCAACATGACGTAACTATGATGGATCTATGTAACACCAAACAATGAACTAGAGAATCATTCACACATTTCCTACAAAGATGGAGGAATATTTTTGCACGATATTGAAGGGTCATTCCTGAAATAGAGAAGATGGAAATATTTGTTAATAATCTAGTGCCTGAATTGAGCTATTCTCTACAAATGCAAGACTCTCCTAGCTTCGATCGAATGATTAAAAATGCCCTCCATATTGAGGAAGTCATGGTTAAAAGGGGAGAGATCACCCTTCAAAATGAAAACAAAAGTAGCAACTCCAACTCCAAGCCTAAATGGTGGAAGCAAAACAAAAATGTTGTTAATGATAGAGTAGTTGATGCCTCTAACATTAATTCTAAACTTGAAGCATTCAATCTAACCAATGGCATGCAAGCAAGCAAAGATGCTAAAGTAACACCTCTCGTTCCCAAAATGAACATTGATAACAACAAGGAACAAACATGGAGTTCAAAATCCCAAAGAACATTCACTCCTTTGGGGGAGACTCTTGAGACCTTTTTAAAAACATTAGTGGATAACAAAGTTCTTACAATTCCCGATTCTAAACCGTGGGAACCAATGGTCAAGCCCAGATGGTGGGATGATAACTCTTATTGTGTCTTCCACAAAAACAAGGGACACAAGACTAATAATTGTCTCAAACTTAAGCATGTCATCTAGGACCTCATTGAAGGAGGTAAGATCAAAGTAGATGAACATACTACCAATGAGGATCATACAACATTCAACAAACCCTTTCCTAATTACAATCAAGGAGAAACATCCAAAGGGAAGGGTAATGAGGTAAACTAAACCTATTCCAAAAGTGACAATGTGATTAATATGCTCAATATTAAAACTGAATCCATCAATGTGATCACAATTAAAGGTGCCTCATCCTCCTCAAATGCTATAACACGGAGCTAAGCATAGGTTACAATCAAGGGACCTCAAAAATTGACATCAACATCAAAGGTTCCTATTGTAACTATTCCTAAACTAGTAGCAAAACATGTGGTCACTATCCCTAGAGAAAAGTATGATGTGGTAGACCAATTGCAATGAACCACAGCCAAAATTTCCATCTTTGAGTTGCTCAAGATATCCACGGCACATAGGGAAATCCTAGAACAAGCCCTACACGCTACTAATGTTCCAAAGGATATCGATATAGACAAATTTCAAGCGATGGTCAATCACATCTCAATGCCACACTACCTCTCCTTTTCTGAATAGGATGACAAGTCATTGACCCATCCACACAATCAACCCCTCCATATTGAATTCCTTATTCATAAATCTCATGTTAGACATGTATTGATAGATGGAGGTGCAGGATTGAATATCTGTACATTGGATCTTTTCAGGAGACTAGGTCTCTCAGAACAAACAATTGACACTAGAGATAAGATAATCATCGAAGCTTATGATGAGGAAGAAAGATCCTCCAGAGGTCTTATTGCTCTACCTATCAGAGTCAGACCGATTGAGAGGAATGTCATATGTCAAGTTCTAGATTTACCATTGGCCTACAATATTCTACTGGGGAGACCATGGATTCACGAAATGCAAGCTGTATCGTCCACTTATCACCAATGCATAAATTTCCCACATAATGGGATAGAAGTGATGATTCCTAGAGATGCCAACTACACTTGCAACAATATCAAAGAAGGTAGCATGATCCCACACAAAAAAGAGGCTATGGATGTCGTTGCTCCTGAAACAACCAAGGACATGGTTATGAAGAGTTTTAGCAAAACATTAAAACTTGAAGCAATAGGTATGGGAGAGTACAAACTAGACTTGACTCCCTCACTAATAGAACTTCTGGTATCACCGAGGTCCTATGGAAAACTGTCATCAAGATTCACACGTCTAGCATTCAAAGAGCCAGAAGTACACAAGGCAACTGGCATGATAAAGGCATCCACATCTTCTTTAGGTAACATAGAAGAACAAGTAGTCTTGGATTGGTTTACAAAGGGGAACTGGTGGAGACTGAGGTCAAACATGTGAAGATATCCCCCAAACAGTATGGAAAGGGATATGATTTCCTCACACAAATAGGATACAAAGGAAAGGGACCTCTAAATGACACAGGATGAGGGATCATTGAACCTATACCCATGGAGTTTCACAACACCAGAGATAAAATAGGACTAGAGATAAAAGAGAGTCCACCTTCTGAGACAAGGAGCGATAAAATAGATGAGATAGTACTAGAACCATGGCCTTATGAAAGATTATTACATATTGGTACAGAGAGTCCTAAATATCAAGGAGAAAGCTATGTACCTAGCTTTGAGGTGCCACAGGATCTTCACACCCCTTTGCTAGTGAAAACTCCCATTTTAGAGGTAGGAGACACCATAGAAACAATCACTCAAGAGGTACCCCGGCCACAGAATTCACATGAATCACATCCTAACTGGGGGAAATTGGTCACAATTTCTCATGTCCTCGATCTACCTCACTTTGATTTACAAGCAGCTAACTGAGTACATCAGATAAACATTGCCAAATACTTAAATAGGTCTGATGATGATGTCACAGACTCTCATGACTATGAATGGGATTGGCTATCTATTGCCTCTGAAGATATTAGAATCAATGCAATTCACATGTTTACGGCTCCCTCGACTCTGTTAGCTCTTTTTCTTGTATCCTTCAGTTCTAAAAGAGAATATGCAAACTAGACTTGGGGATCTTAGTCCAACTCACATATATCTACTTCTTCATACAAATTAAGGGGCAAGAGAAGGCTAATTGATGAGGATTTGATCCTCCTTCTGCTTTGAGTTCCACACACTCAGGTGGGTGCACCTAAAACATACTAAATCTGCATAAATAAACACTTTCTCACTAAAACCTTTTATGCAGACATGAAAATCAGTGGATAGTTCTTAGACTTACAAGATATGGGAGTTCAACTCAACCAATCTGATGCAGGATCCCACCTACATGTTTTTCTAAGAATTAGAAAAATGGTCGATGTGACAACAAGGATAGTCACCCTTCTTCTCTTCGAACCCAGAGGCTGAGGAAGGCTAACCTATCAGATTCACTTCTACAAGGAATCACCAAAAGCATTTGCACTATTTAATGCAACTCATACACATTACTGGTCTTGAATAGGAAAGGGGAAATGGTTTGAATTTAATGATTTGATGATGAAAATGCATAACCAGCAAAGGACCAGTGCCTTATCTATTGGGCAATAGAGTTAAAAAAATATGCATTCCTAGAAAACCCCAACTCCAAACTCAAAGGACCCGAATGAAATGCCTTACAATCCATTCTTCTCATTTCAATATCTGGACATCAAATTTATGTGTTGATCCTAAACTCTCAGAAATTGCATTCAAGATTTAATCTCTCCTTGAAAGACACTCGAAAAACAAAACCACAGCTACCTTGTAACTGGTGCATCAACATGCCTTACAGATTAATACACAAGAATTAACACCAATCATACAAAGACATCAGACAGATATTTGAAAAGGGATTCCATCATTCTTTATTGAAATTCATCTGGAACTGAACATTGCAAAACCATGAACACAAAGAAATAAAACTCAAGAACCTGAATACTGCCCAGTAGCATAATTTTCACCATCCTTGTTACAATGGAGAAAAAGCCAGATATAGGAGAATGGGAAAAACAAATTCAGTCACCGACACTTGTCTGTTCCCAAAAATATTTGTAACTGCTTCAATCTGCAATTGCAAAATTTTGATATGATCTGGACTCAAATGGTCTGCAAAATCAGAATCTTCATTCTAAGACCTTTCTAGTGATATATTATACTCTATATTTTGGATAAAATTTTCCCTCTAAAACATTAATCAAACTTTGCCTTCCCGTGCATAATTTTTCAATAGTTTGAAATATTTCAATTTGAATTTAATTTCTTTTTCAATAGTTGGACTATCGAAATACGATGAAATTTAACTTTAAAATTTCACTTTGCCTAGATTTCATCTCATCTTGACACTTGTCACTTAGGCTTAATGGCTTAGTGGTTAGATGTTAAGCATCTTCCCTTTAAGCCATTAAGTCAACCCTTGGATCCTTTTAAACTTGCACACTTTTTAACACCTTTGCTTTTGAGATGAATTTGATTAAATATTTCAATTTAATCCCTTTTTTCCATAAAATGCACCAGATTTTGACACTTGTCACATGCTGATTTGCTGCTCTAAACTAGCCCTGGAAATCCTCCTTTAACCTTGGTTCCTTTTGGAGGCTTGGAGACTACTTAGTCTCTAAGTCTCTAAGATATTTCCTTGACCATGGTTAGATCTAGAGACTTGGAGACAAGCCTAAGTCTCTAAGTCTCTGAATAGGCTTAACTCAACCACCTCTTAACCACACTCTAACCATGGTTATCATTTGCTCAATGTCTCTAAGTTTCTGAAAGACCTTCTTAACCTTGAGTTCGATCTGGAGACTTGGAGAATACTTTAGTCTCTAAGTCTCTGAATGCTTTTGTTAACACAGATTAGATCTAGAGACTTGGAGACTACTTGATCTGGAGACTTAGAGACTATTCAATTTGGAGACTTGGAGACTGTTCGATTTCGAGACTTGGAGACTGCTTCATTTGGAGACTTGGAGACTACTTGATCTAGAGACTTGGAGACTACTTAGTCTCTAAGTATCTAGATGATTTTCTTAACCATGATTCGATCTGGAGACTTAGAGACTACTTAGTCTCTAAGTCTCTGAATGAATTTGCTAACCATGGGATTTTTGGGAGACTTGGAGACTACCTTTAGTCTCTAAGTCTTTGAATGAGCTTAACTTGACTGCACCTTGACCATGCCTTGACTACGGTTAACTTGGATAGTGTAGTCTCTAAGTCTCTAGATCAATTCACCAACTATGGTTAGATTTGGAGACTTGGAGACTAGCCTTTATGCATTTTACTCCAAAGTAATGGGGCCCACCGCACACTTAATTATCCAACCAAGAGGCCCACCAAATGGTGTCTTGATTCTTTCTTCACATTATAATGTAAGTGCTTTAGTATATAAATACTAAAAACTTTCCCAGCACCATGCATGTGGGATATATCTCTATGCATTTTTTTCAACTTTCTGAGAATTCTTCCAAGTGCTGCTCACTCATGGCATCATTTTATTGTTGTTTAAGACATTTATATTTCTCCATGGAGCTAGGTTCCCCTTCCTATGGATGCACATTTGCATTTTAAAGTTTTCAAACAAACATATCCATCCTCCAAAACTGCTGGTTTTTTAAACTTTGTTATTTTTTCCAATATTCAAATAACTGTAACTTTTGATTTTCAAACTGGGTTTCTCTGAAATTTTTTTTGTAGAGTGCCTAAAAATGTGACTAGTTGTGCACTTATTTCAAAAAATATTTGGGCAACTTGTCTAAAATGGTTTTTTATGTTTTCTTCCACAAACTCATGCACTAGCAACTGCAATGTAAATACAAATGTTTTAAAATTCCTTTCATCCTGAGCAATACATTTCTCATTTTAAAAAAATCCTCTTTCAATGTCTGGCATGGGGTCTTGAGTGTAATACACTAGCCTTCATACTACAAAAGCCTCTGGATCGAGCTTTAAAAACTTACAAAATCAAGTAACCAGACCGTGGCATTGGGCACACGTGTTCCATGGTCAACATTCTTCCACACTGCAAAATGATGCCTGGCGAAACCAAAAAGGTCAAAAGATTTTAATCACCCAAGTTGCCTATTCAGAACAATTCTGCAAATCACCCTGTCAAATAATAGTAAACACATTTGGTTTTGACTTTGAAAACATGTCAAAAGACCTCCTGGGGATCTGAGCTTCTGGACATTGGAGGTATGCTATATGGGGAGCATGAATCTAGAAGGACAACTCATGATGATCAACCAGTCACATTTGGGAGATCCTTAAAGATAGCCACTTGGAAATGCAAAAAATTGAAAACATGAGGAATAACAATTTTTGCAAATGAAAAGCATCTTGAAAAGTGTGCAAACAAAACCCTCAGGAACTGACACCTTGGAAACTTGGAGAAAATTTGGTCTATAATTCAGGGAAACCATTTTTCTGATGTGACCAATCATGGTATTAAAGATATAACCTCACAAACAGGGCCTCATACCAAACTATGCAACTGATCTGCATCAAATTATTAGAAACTGCAAACGGAATCGGATTGGCAAATTGGACAAACGGATTCATCATGACCTGAAAATCATCAGGATATCACATTTCTATTCCTAGAATATAGGGGAGCTTTCAATTATCCATTTCATTCAACCGGGTGTAAAATTGTAAGACCTCAAAGTAGGTCATTCAGAAATCTGCATTTGACAGTTTAGCAAATTGATAGAAAATGCAAATGGAATGGGCTTAGCAAACTGACCAAATGAACTTGTCATGACCTAAAGATGGAGGATTAATAAGTATTTGACCTCTGCAATGAATTAAAAAATGAATTTTTTTAATTAGGTCATAAGGTCAAAAGTTACAGTTGGTCAAATAGGGGTACTCAAAATTATGATCAATTACACAATGCATGACAACAGTAAACTACCAACTTTGAGGAGTTTGAAACCTAGTCAAAACATATCGAAATGACATGAGATTTGAAACATAGGTTCTTTGATACACATACTCACCATCCCCAAAGTGGCAGGTCATGAAACATTTCTGGGTACAAGATATTCAAATGCAAACTGGGCCTGTTACAACAAATTGACACTAACACAAAAATGCAGATTTTGACAAGTGCTCAAACCAAGACATCACGAAACAACTTGAAACTTGAAACTGACGAACTGGGATGTCTTCAAATGCCTAAAAAATAGTAATAAGTACTTGACATGCATCGTAGACCTTAGAATTTCATCAAGGCAAATAGGCACAAAAATGATCATAGGGCTTCAGATTGCAAAATTTTAACATGGTACTTCAAAACCCTTACTGTGTTTTTCAGTCCCAACAGGCTCCTAGTAGACAATCTGCCACTCCTTTCAATGATGTTGATCCTCCTAAAGCAGAAGAAGAGTTCCTTCCCCCCATCATTGATGGAGACACTAGTGAATAAATAACTCTAGAAGAATTTCATAGGCTACAAGCAAGAAGCCTCCTTTTACAGAGAGATGATGATGAGACTTCTACTGACAAGTCACTAGAGTTTGGTCCCCATATAACTAATAACGACCCCTTTTACGACGATCTCACTCTTATTGATCTAAATATCAAAGAAATTGACCTAACAGATCATGTCATGTCAGTTAATGGTCTTGATGCTAACATGGTGTTGTCCTTCCCAGAATCTGATTCCCTAAAATTGGTTCTTCCAGACCTAATTGATTGGACAGAAATAGATACCACTCCTATCCTTGAATTTTCCAATGACCACTCCCTAGCTTGTTATCTTAATGCTTGTGAATGATACGCTTCTTCCACTAATGCAAGGAGCGAGAACATGTCACAGGAGGATATCAAGTTTCTTAGTCATAAAATGAAAAAGAAAAAGAAAAAGTAGACTGATGGTGAAGACCACTCTATGGCAGTATCAGATCCCAAAATAGTAAAGAAAAAAGACATATCCAATGGTGAAAACCTCTTAGAGGTACCAAAGGATGAGACTCTTGATATCCTCCCTGAACACTTTCAAGAAAGATCTTCAGTATTGATTGAACCAACATAGCCAGTAAAATTGGGCACCATTGAAAGTCCTCAAATAGTTCATTTGGCACAATCTTTATCAGAAGAAGAGAAGGTATAATTCACAGAGTTCTTGAAGGAGAAGAAGATCAACTTTGCATGGTCCTACACTGATATGCTAGGGCTAGATCCTAATCTCATCATGCACCACTTATCTATAGCTCCTAGGATCAAGCCCATGAAACAAAAACTTAGAAAAATGCATCCTCATGTTGCATTATTGGTGAAAGCAGAGCTAGAAAAATTGTTGAAAGCTGGATTTATTCGAGTCATCGCCTATGCATCGTGGATCTCCAATGTGGTCCCTGTTTCTAAATCTGATAAATCTATCAGGATCTATACGGACTTCAGAGACCTAAACAAAGCATGTCCAAAAGATGACTTCCATCTACCAAACATTGACATGATTATAAACCTTACGGTAGGCTACCAGATGTATTCATTAATGGATGGATTCTCAGGCTATAATCAAATCAAGATCACCCCTGAGGATCAAGAGAAAACCTCATTCACATGTGCATGGGGTACCTTTTGCTGGAATATCATGCCTTTCAGGTTAAAGAATGCCGATGCAACATATCAAAGAGCCATGACAACAATATTCCATGACATGATGCATAAGAATATGGAGGACTATGTCGATGACACACTGAAAAAATCTAAAGAAAGAGGTACTCACATTGCTGACCTAAGAAAGATATTGAATCAAATGGAATAGTTCCAACTTAGGCTCAATCCAAAGAAATGTGCCTTTGGGGTCCAATCAGGAAAGCTCCTAGGATTCATAGTATCAGCAAAGGGAATCGAGGTAGATCCTGCAAAGGTATAAGCTATTCTAGAGATGACTCCTCCATGTAATATCAGTCAAATGAGGATGCTACAAGGGTGACTCTAGTCTATCAGGAGATTCATGTCCCAACTTGTAGATAAGGCACAACCCTTTACTAAGCTACTACATAAAGAGGTTACATTCAAATGGGATGAACATTGTGAAGCAAACTTCATAGAATTGAAGGGGTACCTGGCTGCTCCACCTATTCTTATGGCACCTATTCATGGAAAACCCTTACTCCTATATATTTTAGCTACAACTACATCCCTAGGAGTATTACTGGTGCAAGAAGATGAAACAAAGAAAGAACAAGCTATCTACTACATTAGTAGAACACTAGTCACTTATGAGCTCAATTATAGAATTATTGAAAAAGCATGCTTAGCAGTCGTCTTTGCATCACAAAAATTGAGACACTACATGCTCTCTCATACAGTGAAGCTCATTGCTAAGATTGATCCTCTAAAGTATCTTTTGAGCAGAACAGCATTAACAGGACGTTTGGCAAAATGGGTCCTAATTCTAAGTGAGTTTGATATTGAATATGTAGAATGGAGAGTTATCAAAGGATAGGTACTTGCAGATCAATTGGCTAATTCACCACTTCAAGATGATGAACCTTTACTAATTGAATTTCCTGATGAAACAATCATGCATCTCACTGAACATCCCTAGAAGATGTACTTTGACGGTTCATTCACTCAACAAGGATTTGGAGCAAGGGTCATCTCCATAACTCCACAAGGATACAAGATTCCCAAATCTTACAACTTAATGTTTCCATGCACCAAAAATATCTCAAAGTATGAAGCATTGGTCAATGGCCTTAAGCTAGCTATGGAATAAAAGATCATAGAGTTACACATGTATGGTGACTATCAACTAAGTATCTATCAAGTCAATGGGGAGTATCAAACAAAAGATGAAAAGTTGATTCCCTAAAAGAAACTAGTTGATAATCTGAAGAAGTAATTTGCCTTCGTCACCTTCCAGAAGATACCAAGATCTGAGAACAAGGCTGTAGATGCCATGGCTACCTTGGCATCCATGTTACAACTGTAGGAACATCAATTCTGCTATGACTTCTTGGTGGAAGAAATATCCTATCCTGCCTTTGCTAACCCTGAATACCAGGTAATATGTGCCTTGACTACCCCAGATCAATCTCAATATGCTAGTATCATTACATACCTTTCTAACCAAACCATTCCCACCAATCTATCTAGAAATGAGAAAAGGTCCCTGATTAGGACAGCATTGTGTTATGTCCTCATAACTAATAACCTATATCAACGCAGTCTCAAAGGTACACTTCTTCGGTGTTTAGAACTCGAAGAGTCTGATCTAGCATTAAAATAAGTCCATGAAGGTGTATGTGGATCACACTCGAATGACTTTTCATTAGCCAAGAAACTGCTGAGTGTAGGCTATTATTGGCCTACCATGGAGAAAGATGCTTTTCAATTTTCAAAAGCATGTCTTAAATACTAGACACATGGAAACCTTATTCATGCTCTTACCAGAGAACTTATACCTTTCATAACACATTGGCTATTTCAGCAATGGGCCTTTGACTTGGTTGGACAAATATATCCCAACTCTTCAAATGGTCACAATTTTATCATTACGACCACTGAGTATTTCACGAAGTGGGTTGAAGCCATGCCGCTAATCAAAGCCACTAGAAAACAAGTGGCTATGTTTATTCTAAACTACATTATTTGTAGATATGGGATACCCTCTTCAGTTGTGACAGACTATGGGGGCCAATTTAAAAATCAAGACATTGATGACCTTTGTGAACAGTTTCATATTACTCAACATTGGTCCTCAATCTATTATCCTCAAGGTAATGGATAGGTCGAGGCATCAAACAAGAATATTCTCAAGGTTCTAGACAGAACTATAAGCAAGTATGGTAGGGACTGGCATCTACAACTGAATCCAACACTATGGGCCTATAGAACAAGCATAAGAACACCAACTGGAGCCATGCCATTTTCTCTATTCTATAGCACTGAAGCAATATTACCTATTGAGGTTGAAATCCCATCTTTGTGGATATCTTTACAAGGACTGGCTACTAATGAGCAGTACCGCATTGATCGGGTAAATTCTCTGGACCTACAAGATGAGCGCATACAACAAGAATTTGATCACCTCAAAGTGTATCAAGCACGTATGTCCAAAGGTTACAACAAAAAGGTCAAACCACACAAATTTGAAGTAGGATATCTCGTCCTCAAGGATAATCCTAAGAACCAGCCTAACAGGGAGCAAAAAGGAAAGTTTGCACCTAATTGGCTGGGACCTTATGTTATCACTGCTACTTTCAGGACTAGAGCTTATCAATTAGCTACACCCGAGGGAGACATTCTTCTAGACCCTATCAATGCTCTACATTTGAAGTGGTTCTACGCCTAATGTTTGGCTAGTAGAGCATGTACAGCAAATAGTTCTTGCAAAATACCAAAAACATTCAGAAAATTGATCCTGAAGAAATCCAAAAATAGTGGAAAAGGTCCTTCAAAAAGGGTATCCTTGGGGAAAACATGGTAAACAGGCGCCTTGATACTACAAAAACATTCAAGAAAAGAAAAAATAGCAAAAAATTTGAAAAAGAAAAGTGCCTTGATGAGCACCTAGTAAAATAGGCATCTTGGTAGCAAAAAAAAAGCA
The DNA here is from genome assembly GCA_018584345.1 of Thuja plicata. NCBI lineage: Eukaryota > Viridiplantae > Streptophyta > Pinopsida > Cupressales > Cupressaceae > Thuja > Thuja plicata. The sequence goes on along the minus strand of MU227713.1, from coordinate 5,533,590 downwards.
AAAAGATCTTGCCAAGTGGTGAAAACCTGGCAATCAGGCGTCACTTGTGTTCTGCGCTCCATTTATCAATGCACTACTGATATTAGGCCTTCATAATTTTGCCTGTGCTCATACACTAACTTCATTTTCCTACATGACTATCTTATCCTCGCTTGGGATTTGTCTATCTTTACGTCTTAGGAATAAGTCATTGTGCACTGGGGGCATCTTTGCTGGTATAGTCGGTCGCAGTTGCAAAGTTTCTCTAGGGTGGTTTGCCTCGTAGACACAATGTTTCTCGATACATGCAAAACAATGTCACTTTCCAAAACAAGGGTGTCCTTTTCAAGCATCACATATCCAGACATGATATTTACATTAAACAGAGTTCCTACAAGGCTATATTGGATTTCAAACATGAACAACTTATCCTATCAATGCATAGACATGGAACACCATATTGCTTGTATTACAATTTTCTGATTGATGAATCTCTACTGTGTTTGACATGTGAATGAACTTGTACTACTTAAACACACAGTTTGCTAATGGTTTGATTATGATTCTTTTATGTCCCGATGATGTTTTCAACTAGGGGCATCTAGGTAATTATCAATTTTATTTTATTGATTCTCAATTGATGATTTATTATATCTTCTTAGTTACTCAATGAAGTCTACACAAAGACAAAGAGTCGCAAGGATAGGGGGCATAATGTTTTCTTGATTTTATGCTTATGGTGGTTGTTCCAAATGATCATATAAATTTCACCTAACTTGGATGTTTATGGTAAGAGTTGCTACTATGGGTAGATAGCCGCATATATCTCGATCTTCATTATGTGTAAACTATGGTGAGTTTGAAATAATTTCCCTATCTATTTTCTGGTCCAGATTATCACTAAGGTATACGAATCATAATGTACCCAAGGCTATGAATTTTCAAGGTCATTGCGGGTCCAATATCTTGCCTTACTCAGAATCTGGTATATTAAAAGGAAGGTGACTATTTTTATCTTGGCTTCTATGCCTTGATGCCTAAGTCTATTTCTGACATTTTAATAAAACATAGTATTCATACTTTCATAATATTAGTGGGTATTAGTGATGGTTGTACTATCAGATGGTATCCATTCCAAAATCGCCCAATGATGATAAAAATGTTGCAATATTTGCTAATCAGTGACAAAGTCCTAAGAGTCTGCATATAGCTGCATTTAGAGATTGCACGATGCATTTTTGAAAGAAAAAAATAAGGATTTGAGCTCAAACTCCTTTCTATTCATAATTCATCTGAAATCGAAGTTTATTACTAATACCCATGCTTCCCAAAATCTTTTATCTATCGGGAAAAAAATCAAACTTATATTTTCAATGTGATTAACTTGGTACTTGTATGTTTACTCTTAAACACACCCCCATTCCTTCACCTTCTTCTACTCCACTCTTTCTTGCCCTAAACTACTTCCTACAAGTGATACGTTCTTTCAACTGAGGGATTTCATTCTTTTTCTTCGATTTCATTCTTGAGGGGGCATGATCACACTATCATCAAATAAATTTTCCTCAAAACTGCATTAAAAATGACTTCGTTATCAAACAAACTAGGGGCATAATAGTTTCCTTGACTAAAGTCAGAAATATTGGATAGAAAGCTTTGGTTCTCATGAGCTAGATATCTTATGTTTCCTCATTTTAAAAGATTATTATTAAGCTCCTGGTAGCTTCATAGTGGCTTTTTGGATGACAACCAAGTTCAGAATCAGTATATCAATTTTCGAACGACAACCAAGTTCAGAATTGGTATCTTTAAAATCTTTTATTGACCTTTGGAAGACAACCAAGTTCAAAATCAATTCTATCAGTTTGGTTCAATCAAGTGCGAGACTAATCTCATCAACATTTCGTTCAACAACCAAGAATGAGATTCTCAAACTTTCTGAAGTCAAAATTAAAAACTTTCTTTGAATCAATGTGTTGCTCGCACATCAATTCAAAGAGGGGCAAATGTAACCACCTGAATTTGGTCTATTCCAACTATGGACCCTATTTTCCCTAAGTGTGATCATACCCTTGATTATGTCCAAACAACCCTGTTACTGCTTGGCATAATTCTTCAAATCAATTTAATGTCCTAGGTGGATTTTATCACTAAATTATAATAACTATTATAGCCATATGATTCAAATAAATTCAAACCAATTAAATCCAACCAAATTCAAACAATGGCTAAAGTATTTAATTATAAAGGAATTAATCTATCTCATCACTTGCATTTTAAACCCATTCCCCTAGCCTATTAATTTAATTAAAATGG
>MU227713.1:5502599-5517675 GCA_018584345.1 Thuja plicata | reverse complement strand
AGTTATTAAAAAAATGGTAGACATATGTCTGTGAGTACAATCAAGACACTGGTAAAGAAAATTAAAGTTTACTATGCTAATGTTGTCCAAAAATAGAAAACATTATATGGTTAGAAAGCTAAGAAGATGTATGAGATTATTGTTAGAAACACTGAGAGGGGGGGTGAATCAGTGTTTGTCTATTTATTACTTTTCAACAACTTAAACATAAATCAAACATACATTGAATGAAGCTTAACATAATAACTCATAACACATGATATGATTACGGGAAAACCTTGATCAGAGGAAAACCCCAATGGGAATTAGTACCCACAAATATTGTACTAGTATAATGAACCTGTTAAAGTTCCTTTGTCCCGTTAGAAGTAGTCTTTGCAATATTAGTACAATGACCTGGTTAATGGTTTGACCCTATTAGGAGTCTTTTACAAAACCATATTAAAGGTATATGGCTCACTTCCTAGGCTCACTACCCAATAGGATAAAGGCTACAACCTTCTGAAATTTGATATACACTATATCAAAAGTGAACTATTGTGATGACATTGTTATCTGATCAATTTTGTGTATGTCTGAATGCTCTTACTCTCTTAAAGAGCTATATCATATACTGAATTCATCATACTACTCTTCTATATCTTCCTCTTACATAATAATCGACACTTGTAACATAACTTTACATTATAAACTTATATGTTCATATCTGAATAGGCACGACCCAAAACAACACTCTAGTCAGCCCTAAAACAAAATACACAATGCTTTCGAATAATTTGGCTCAAGCATATTTACAACAATGCTAATTACATCATTACAAACATATAATCAAAGGAGCTTAGCCATTACATAACAAAATAATTCATGCTGATCAAAACACTAGTCGGCTTCAATGCTCTGTCTTCTGGACTACTATTCTACTGATTTGTCTATAACTTCTCTTTACTACCATTCTATGCTATGTGTGTCTGAACATAGTATGTACATGTGTCATAGAACATATATCTGAACATGCATATGCTGACTCAACCTCTCGCACATGCGCTGATGTGCTGATCACTGATTATCTTTGTCTGCCCTATTTCCATACTTAGTCATTTTTTCTTCTAAGTTATCTTTGACAGAAACTTAGTGTGACTTTGTTGCCATGATGATAACACAAAATGAGTCATGCATCCTCAGGAAGTCAACTTTCCAACAATCTCCCCCTTTTTCATTTATGGCAACAAAGGAATGTGGCCAAGTTTCTCACAATGACTTAACACCAAAAATAACTATATATCATAACATCTTATTGATATATAAATATAATGCTTCTCATATATACACATTCTGTATTACTCCCCCTTTGACATTAATGACAAAGGTGTACAAAAATTTGTAAGTCTTGTGCATACTTACTCCATGTAAACTTCAGGGTACACAATCTGAAGAGATTGGATCTCTTTTTGCCAGAATACTTTCATTGCATCAACTGTCTGAAGATGCGCGCATAAGGCATATTACAGTTTCTCCATTTTCATCTGATCCATGCAAGGACCTTGGTCATATGTCATAATGGTGGCATCAATTTGTTTTATTTTCTCATTTAGGACTGCTAGAGATGGCGCAAGTGCATTTCTCAGCTGAGTTTGTCAGACTCTTATCTTGTTGATTTCCAACTTAGCCTTCTCAATCTTGTCTAGCTGACCTTGATAGACATTATTGCTTATGTTCATGTCTTGCATGGAAGTCTCAACTGATTTTCTGATGTTGTCCACCATGATTTCTGCCTCTTCTATCTTTTTAATGTGCTCAGAGGTGAACTTCACTCTGTCCATGCAGTCTTCTATGACTTTCTTTCCCTTAGCTACCAATTCTTTCAATATGGTTTTCCCAATATTTAAAGACTTAAGGTCTAAGGTAAAATTCTTTACCAATTCATTCAGTCTCTCCTTTTTGTATTCATCTTCTGCAATTCTAGTAGTTGAGTCTACTAGGCTTGTAAAATGTGATTTAAAGTTTGTTAGAATGATGTCCACGTCTTCAACTAATTGAACTTTGGCTACTTTCTTGTCTACAGGCACTAACTCATTCAATATGTTCATTGATTCCAAAAAGCAAGGGTTCCTCATCACTTGTTTCTCTTTTGCTTTTTCCATAGCAAGAATGCTGATCTTGATCAGGTCTTCTTCTCCCCAAGCGTCCAGACTTGCTAAATCAGGAGTTAACCTTGAAAATAATGAGGTAGATGGTTGAGTGGATGGTGACAATATAGTATTCTGACTAGTTTCCATGTATTCAATCTTTACTGGTATCTCTTTTATTGGTGTCTCATCACCTTTTTCTTCATTCAAGTCAATTGGATCATTAGAAGGAACTTCATCTTGTTGTGCAGATGTATCATCAGTGCACATTTCTTCAGTGCTTACAAATGCTTTATCAACTTTGTCCATATCTTTTTGAGATGTTGTCATGGATATCTTGATATTATCAACCACTATAGTTGTTAGCACTTTTTCTTGCAACACTTACCTAATGATGACAGTATACCTTGTATACTTGAAATCAACCTCTTTTAGGCAAGAGAAAGGCTAATTTCTAAGGATTGGATAATATCCTTCTTCATTTTTGAGCTCCACAGACTCAGGTAGGTTTTATCTTTTAAAGATACTGATACTTCAGGCTATGTATATTTGGTGGATTATTTCATTCACTGGTTATGAACCAAAAATCTCACTGTAACAACTTATAGAACACTTTAGAGATTGCAATGACTAACTTAAAATAGAGTACTATAAGCCAGGCTATGGTTTTGAAAACATGAACCAATGAGACAAGGATTTGCATCCTTCTTCCTTTTGTCTTTAGGAGGGATAACCTAATGATTCACTCTCTAAAGAATCAACACTGTCCTGCTGACATAAGTCCTTGATGAGTTCAGCTCATATGTTTTAGTAACAGATATGTTTGAAATAATTTTGAATGTTTTGAAAACTTAGATGATGATAGATTATCAGACCAAGACCTAGATCAGTGCCTATCCTTTGGGTTACAAATTCAAAAGCTTGAAGTCTCACAAAAACAAAATACGGTAAGCTGCCTTACAACCTACATGCAATTAGGATAAGTTGCCTTACAAATTATCTAATTACCTCTAAAATACTGTATCAAATCTTTAAATACTGATATGCTTCCTAAAACCACTCACAAAACTTAGTTCTTTGCATGAAAGAAACTTGCAGGTAATTAAATAGTCACCTTGTAACCAAAATGCTTCAGAGTGCCTTACAATCTTAAGCATAAAAAAACAAACACAAGAAATAAAGAGACAACAATAGAGAAGAGTAAAATTGCACTGTATTTTATTGATGTAATCCTTCTTTCATACATGAAAAAGCTTTGAAGCTTGAAAGAACACAGACACAAATTTAGGAAGACTGATTTTTACAATATATTTCATCCTCATTTCAAAATACAACTCTCTTCTATATATATAGGTCTTCAACCATCTTGGAATCTTTTTCAAAAGGATGCTACAAGCTTTGGATGGTCTCAGAAAACCTAACCCTAAAACAACAGAAGAGACAAAAAGAAAGAGAGAGAAGAAGCGGTGGAATGACCAAGTCAAAAAGATGGAAACTGATATTTTTTGTTCTTCTCCCAATCTGGCGACTTCAATCTGATAGTATACGTAGTAGATGGTAGTAGTTATGTCAAGTCTGGATGACCGTGATTTTATATTCACCTACATTCTCCTCTTTCTATAATTGTCCTCTTCATCTTCAATAGTGAGGTGCCAAGTAGTCACCCTTACTAATCGTCCAAGATTTCTTCTTCAACTGCTGGCTTCTTTCTCTTTGGCGTGGTCATCAACTCCCATGCTTTCACTTCATCATCTGATGGCCACTTGAAGTCCTGAGTACTCTTTATTTGGACCTTTTGTCTATCCCATCTTGCATCAGTGATATTCTTGACATCTACCAGAAACTTGTTGATGTCAGTTTCTTCCTTGAAAGCTTTGTCCAATATCTTATTGAAGCCTTCGACATCCACATCTGTCCCTGAAATAAATGCCTCATCACTAGGCATTTTTCTATCAAATTCATTCCTCCAGGTATCTAAGGCCTTTATTTGATCATCATCTCCCCTTAAGGAAGGAATAAATCTATTGAAGTCATCAGAAAAGAGGCTTAATTTTACCTCAATTTGATTCAATTTGCCTTTAAAGAATGAGAGAGCAATATTGACTCTTTTGATCTCATCTTCAACTTCTATCACTATTTTTGGCAAATCTGATCTTAGGGCTTGCAAAGATGCTAGTTTCTCAAGAAATTGCACCCTAGTAGACCATTTACTAAAATAGGGGTTTAGGATAGCCAGGTGCCCCATCACCTCTGTATGCAAAGCTGGCAACTTGTTGTAGGAATTGCGTACAACATCAGTTTTATCTTTTAGAATTTCAATTCTATGTTGTAACACTCCTCTTAATGCTCCTAATGCAATTGCATTTCCTTTCTCTCCCTCAACCTTTTCCTCAACCACCTCTTCATATTTTGCCTTGTCCTCAATTTTCAGGGGCTATGGTTGCATAGGTACATACATCACCTCAGGTTTCTCTTCCAATTCTTTCATTAATCTTTTTATTACCTGATCTTGCTGGTGTACTTGTATTCGACATAATTCTCTATCTTTTGCCAATGTACTTTTCTCTTCTAACAATGTGCTACACTTATCAGACAATTGTTTAGTTTTGTCCTCATTTAAGTGAGCCCAGTGTGTCATGATTTGGGATATCTCCAAATCCCCTGTATTCTGAATTATCCACACCATCTAACTACCCACCATATTTTCTTGGATATTTACCACTTGGGGCTTTTGATCTTTTGGGCACAGGCTCCACATTGCAAAGGCCTAAGATTTTGGGCTATACCCAAATCCTTTTATCACATATCCCATCTGAACTTCACTAGCCATTTTGAGATTTCGATATTTTATAATTTGATCAATTATGAAGGAAGATGCTAAATCCCAACCCTCAGCCAATAATATTCCACTGCCTAGCACCAATTTCCTGGCCTCCTCTGGTGAGATGTCTTCACTTTTAGGATCATAAGATTGGAGAACTACCAAAGCATCATTTGTTATGGTCTCCTTACCATCCACTATTAATTGAGCTCTTATCTGATCTTTCTTGTTCCATCTCAGGAAGTATTTAAACTCCTCAGTTTTTACAAAGCTGTCATCATTCAAAAATTCTTGTTGATGAATCAGTCTTTCATCAACACAGGCCTTGAGAGGCAATTCAACCTCATCCTCCAAATTAGGCTATTATTTCTTGCCTTCCCTAATTTATTTCCTCAGGTTATGATCATATAACCTATTTCTAGGTACTAGGGCCTTAGCCTTATCCCTCTTCTTATTTTTCCCTTCAATTGAAGGTTGACCTATTTCCAATTTCTGCCTCTTAGCAGTAGACTCTTTTACATCGTCAGGTTGAGTCACTATTGTCAAATCCACAATGTGGCCCTCTATTCCTTGCAGCTGTGGAACTTCAGCAATATCTTGTTGTGGTGGAGCATACCTAGTAGGGCATGCATAATCACTGTCACTACTATTTTCATATTCAGACTCTGAGTGATCAAGCCCTTGGGCACCTTTCTTGTCAACAACAGTCTCAAGTTGTTCTGTGAGAACATAATAGTTGTCTATCATGGCCTTAATCTTGTCAAAATATGGGAGATCAGGGTAAAAACCCCCAAAAGCTATCCCATTTATCTTGATTTGTCTCTCAAGATTTAAGAACTCTTGAATCCTCAATCTCCTTGTCTGAATATCATCTTCATCCAAGATGTTCCTTGTTGCATCTTCCTCTATGCATTCACAGTGAACATTAGTATTGGGGATTGTAGGAGTATACAATTTTCTTACCCCTGCCATGAAACCTTCTGGGTTAATATATCTATAAGAGGCTACCCCCATTCTTCATCCTTCCAACCATTGACCCATTGCATCAATAGCACCTTTTCCAATTGTAAAGTTGAAGATTCTGAATTGCCTAGGGGTCAAAGTCCCCTTCTTGTGTGGCGCAAAATGCTCATTGTCTGTCAACAATAGCTGCCATATAAACTCCATTGTAGCCACTCTTGCTGGTACATAGTAGGGTAAGAGATGAGGTGGGTGAATATAGCCATATACCCTGATGATTGTATAATTTTCTTCCAAGAAGAAATCACCCCAATTATGCTTTCCTTCCCACCTATCTGTGTAGTCACATGGCCTAAGCAGTTGAAAAATATTTAATGGGACTCTTGTTTTGCTGATTCCCAGACTCTGTACTATTGGATATACAATCCAATTCTAAAAAGCACAATAATCACAGTCCTTGGACGTGTAATTCCAAACCCTCACCCAAAATTGGATAGGATTTGGTCCTTCTTGGTAAAACCTCTGAGGGGCCAAATTGTCAACATCCATGATTACAAAATTGAAATGCAATAGGAGATGCATCAGGATGGAGTAATGTAAGAACTTGGGCTCCTTCTCCTTTGGGTCTTTCATCTTCTTCTAAGTTGCAATGAAACCCTCATGCATTTCATCAATAATATGGTGAATGTAATCATAACTAGTATTAGAGTGGACCTCTTGTAGGTCCAACACCAACATCAAAATGCCTGTATTGATCTTCTCTACATCACCATCTATCCCTAGCACTCTACATAGGGCATAGGCAACATACTTGATGTAGAAGTGTAAATCCTTGTAGTAATATGGGCTGGTCCTAGACATAGGATCTAAGTAATTTCTTATTTCTTTCAACATGTGTTTCAGCAACTGGCCTCTAGCAATACCAGGCTTCAAAGTATATCTTTGTTGCTGCTTTGTCATGTCAATTATGGTAGACATGGTGCTATATAAGCCAAAGGCTTGCATGAATGAATTTCTATTTAGTATCAGTAGGGCAGTGCCATCATTCCTTTTGATTTTTTTGGACAAAACATCATAATGACTGGCAGGGTCTAGGAACAAGTCTACATCTACGTAGACATCAGAAACAATTAATTTGGCTAAACCATAGGTCCAAGGGTTTGACACTGGAATAGCCTTATCAAAATTCTTATAAAAATAATTGAAAAGTGAAAAAACTGTTGTTCCTGGAGTGTCACCATCTCGCATATCTTGATAATCATCAATGAGCACATTGGCGTTTTCTCTTTTGTTCTGAGTCAAACCAGGAAGCAGTCTGAGGAATTCATCTGAATAATTTACTTTTCCCTTTGTCTCCTCTTCTAAATTTTCACCTCCACCACTAGTTGATGCTACACTTGCCTCTCTGTTCATGTTTACCATGCCTGAATCTCCTTTTCTTTACCGATATTGAAACAAATCTATCTTTGAGATTCACTTACTGCTCTGTGCACAATTTACTGAAAATAATGAGCTTTAAGCAACAGAAAACTTTGCAATTCTCTAAATTTTCTCTCTGTCAGATAACTTAGCTTTTCTCATTTTGGAATTCTAAAAGCAAGATGAATGAAAATGAATACACCATCAACTTCTTATAGTAACCATTTGAAGTACACAGCTCATGATTTGGAGAACATCAATTATGTCTTTAATTCAACATACTGCGAACTTGATTGAAAACCTAGCCGTAGTTCCATGAGTGTGACAGGAAATCAAATTCATAAAACTGAATCCTCAGAAAAAATTTACAAAATTAAAATAAGCTGACATGTCATCCCGTGATTGACCAACTATCATACATCTCAGCTACCCTTTTCTGCACAGTAATCAAAATCTAAGCCTCTGATTGGTCGACGAGTGATTCATACTGTCAAATTTGATACTGCCGCCTTTTCTTAAAACTTGGTATCAAGCGACCATGCGACTGTATATAATTTCTCTGTCACTGACCCCAATCCTTAACCCATGATTTCTCTGGAGACATAGCGACTACACAACTTTCCTTACTTTTTCTAACCACAGTCATCATTTGGCAATCACACGACAATGAGGAAATCAAAGTCGCCAATGGTTATGACTAACTCACATTCTTTTGCGAGACTATGCGACTAACTGTCACTTTTAACTTTTACGATTATCTCTGAGTCACCAAATGTCTTCTTTCCTTCGCAAGACTGTGTGACTACCCTTAGTCACCTAATCGCAGAATACAAAAGTTAAGTGTTAAAACTTCACGAGACAATGTGACAGGTACCTTGCCCTTTACTTTATCTGATGACCTTGCAACATACCCTTAGCTGCTGAGTCGTGAGGACTTTTCTCTTTGGGATCTTTTATGCTCAGACTTGGTGACCACCGTAGGATCTTTAACGACTTCATCTGACGGCTGTCATGCAATCACCAAGTAATCCTTTATACCTTTGAAATCTTCTGAGACTTTGTGACAAATAGAAGCCCTTAGTGAGTCTCGTAGTCGCTGAATGAGTTTTTTCCTTTTGGTGATCATGTGACCACCCTTTGAAGTCCACTTACCTTATGACACATGTCTCATCATATTTTGAAAACTTAGTCACCTCCAGAATTTGGCGATAACCTGACTGTGCTTTATTTAAACCGCATATGGTTAGTCGCAAAGTCTCAGAAACTTTTACTTAACTGGCATCCTTTCTGAAGACTGCATGACTTAAGCTTTGCACAACATACTTAACCTCAGACCCATTTAGCGATTGCGCAACAAAAAGAGATCACGATGTCTTGGAATAAACCCTTAGCTATTGACAATTTCTTGCGAGCACCCGACTTGTCTGTGGGCCCCTTCATATATTGCTGGCCTATTTAATGATCCCGTGACTACGCAATACAAACTAAATTGTGAATTATGGGAATGACAAAGGAATATTCTAAAGTTACATGAGACTACGTGACACAAGCTAATCGCCAAGTCTGGGAGAAAAAGGGAATGTGTCATTCAGGTTATGCGACTAGGCGATTAGAATATAACACATGACTTAAGTGAGGAAAAAAAGGTAACTGCAAAACATAAGTGAGAAAGACCTTAGGATTTATTTTCAAATTTGAACACTAAATAAGACCTAGGGTTTCAAGGTTTTTGTACATTCTCACAGGTTCAGTCTTGAAAATCTGAAAACTTTGACAGGGATAAGGCATAAGGACTGAAAGACTTCTATTTCAAACATAAAAACAAAGAGGGAAGACCACAAAGCTTTGGGAAACAAACCAAAACCTGGAATACAACCAACAATAGTATCTTCTGAGTCTTTATCTATATCAAAATTTATTGTCACTATGGGCATTGAACATGTGGACCTGTCATAAGTGCTATCTAAATCACTGGTTCTATAACCTGTTTGGGAGGAGCTGGAGTTACCTTTGTAGTAGACGCTATTGATGGATACATGTGTCTATCCATAAATACTTGTGCAAATTCCTTTTTAGTCTCTTTACCTATCTTCTCATACTCTTTGTTCATAATCTGTAAAGTCCTTGTCTTGTTTCTAAGATGAGGCTTCACCAGATCAAATAGAATAGCCTTCTCATCATGTGCGCATACAGGGAGAAGAGTATCCAATGTTTCTTCTCTAATCCTCATGTCTTCCTCTATTACATGTCTTCTCATGATCTCCAGTATGTTCCATAACTTATCCAGTATCACTGTTTTGAGTTCAAGAATAGACTTCTTAAACTTGATCATATGAGATATGATCATAGAATGTATCTCAGTCTTATCCATCTCTTGATACTTGTCATAGACTTTAGAAAGTGTATATAATCTCCCTTCATTTACAATCTTGTTCTTCAAAACATTTAGACTAGGTCTAAATCCTACCTCAGGAGGAGCTTGAGTATTCCTTGCTTTGCTCCGAGTGTTCCTTGAGGATGGGTGATTTATGGGCACCTGTTTTCTTCCTCTAGTCTTCTTTCTTGGTATATAAGGTGGAGATGAGTCTAGATCAATAATGGTAGAGGGCGTAGAGGTGCTCTCTACTCTCTTATTCTTTTGGATCTCTTCAGTCTTCTCAAGTTCTTTGGCTATCTTGGCTTCTCTAACATTGTCAATATCTTCTTGAGTGACTCCATGAACTTTTAGAATGCTAGATGTGATCTTAGATGCCTTTCTTTTATTATCAGCACTATGTAAGATAGTATCAACTTCATTAGTCTTCTCTTTGTAAGTGCCCCACCTAGGCTCATTAGGATCTTTGGGCACAGACAATAGAAATTGTGCATATCCTTCTAACACATGTTCTTCTACTTCATAACCAAGAGGATGAATCATTTTGGTTCTAGGTTCAACTACCTCCATGCAAGTGCAATCTGTTTCCACCATGAAACATATGGTATCCTTGTATTTATCAACTATCTTCTCAGATAATCTGAACCTTTTCTGCATTTTGATCCTAAATTTATTGATATCCATATCCATGGCATCCCTTACACTACTCTCTAAAGTGGCCTTAAGTGAAATCTGAGACATTGTGGGTTTGCTCATGTCTAGGTAAAGGTTTGCAACCTTTCCAACAATATGGAAACACAAGTAAATGATAAAAGATCCAAACCTGAATGCCTTGCTCCTGTCATGCTTGATGATTTGAATGTTGTTAATCAATTGAGTGTGCAAGATCTCACATAGGTTGTATTGAGTGTCATCCTTCACCATTTTGATAGCTGCTAGGACTGTTGCTGCTGAGACACTATTCAACCTACTTTTTTGCTGAAACTTATACCCAAGTATCATTATTAGAAGTTTTATGTCATCTTCCTTGATAGGGTCAACTTTCATCCCGCGCTTGTCACTTCTAGATAGGCAAACTTGTTCAACTTGCTTCTTGACATCCTTGCCAGTAGGAAGAACTGGTCCAGTTTTGGGAAGTCTGGTTAATTCATGGATTAGGTCTATAGTGATGTGCACAGGAACCTCACCAATCTAGTAAATGTCATCATGTATTCTGGTTAGCAAAATCTTCACCCATTCTGGCTCATCAAACTCATGTGCATTTGAGTATTTGAAGATAGGGTTATCAATCAAGTGCGTGAACTCATCCTTGAATGTATATTCAAGTTTCATCATAGATCCCATATGAGTGGCTATGCTGATATCTCCTACTATTTCCTTCTTACAGTAAATGTATGCGCGGATATCTTCTACGTGAATAACACCTAACGGGGTTTTGGAGAAAGCTCCTTCCACATAATCCAGTATGGATTTGAATGGATGCTTCTTGAATACAAATCTCTTCATCTTTGCAATATCAAATACTACTGGAGTCACCATACTTACTTGGAACTTGAATAAGTAGGGTTTCACAAAATTTCAAAACGACGTGACTGCTAGGGTTCCGTTTCAACTTCTTATCCATTTGCTTAACTGCCAAATCTGTTATGCTTTCATGCTTTGATGCTCAGTGCTCCAGTTCTCTCCAAATTCTGTGATCTTGAATGCAAGAGTGAAGAAGATCAAACATTTACATTCTTTTATAAATGCTACTGCATTTAATGTTTGCAACCATACGTGAATTACTTAGAGAATATGCAACTTTGATCCCAATGCATTAGAGACAATGCATGCATGCATACTGCAATATCATGTTCTTATAACTATGAATCCATAGGCGCATACTCAAAGGTGAGTATACCAGCCGCACAGGGGTCTCGAGCTAGAATAGCTCCCCCTAAGACCAAGAAGGTTTATTCAAGCAGAAGTAGAGGGTGCATCCACTGTGGATGCATCAACTAATTTTTCAACATCATTTTTCTTCTTTACTTCAACCCAAATTTTTCTTGAATCTTCTTTTTCTCGAACAAACTTGACTTCTCCTTCTTCTTCAAATAGTGATTTCTTAGGATCCTCTTACTTTTGAGTTTTGGATCTACAAAACCTTGAGATGTGTCCAGCCTTTCCACATGTGTGACAAATGATAGGAGGTCTGATGCTCTTGTTCATCTTGTTGCCTTGCTTTGTTGTGTGTCCATTGTAGTTACATATCTGACATGTAGTGTTCTGCAAATTTCTTTGAGGTTGATTTCTCTGATTGGTTTGATTCATTCTTCTTTGATTTTGCTGTGACTGATTCCTTTGATTTGTTCTGCAATGTATAGCCTTGTGGCAAAAATTATTACAAGAGAAACATTAACCATTTAAAGGTCTTACCTCTTTACAATCTCTTGCCAAATGACCATGTTTGTTACATGCATAACAGGTTCTGTTAACTTGCTTGATTTCCCATTTAGGTGGATCTGTTTTAATCTCTGTAACATTTTCAACTGTCTTTTCTTATGAAGATGCTTCATGTGCTTTCTTTCTTTCTTTCTTGTAATGAATTGATTTCAATTTGCGCTACACTATATCCAAGACCAATAGTGTCACCTTTTTTCTTTTGTGCATTAAGCTAAGATTGAAGTGATTCAGAACTTGTGTGAAGTTTATCAATCTTATCCTTTGCTTCTGTTAATTTAGATTCCAACTTCTTCTTTATGTTTTCCAATTCCAGGACTTTCATGTTTTCTTTCAAGAGTTCATCATCCAATTGTTTGCTTTTATTGACCTTTTCTTCAATAGCAATTTGGCTGTCTGTGAGATGTTCATCCAGATTTTCAATTTTATCTTTTAGAGACATATTCTATTCATTGATATTTTTGACCATTTTCCCTAAATCACTTGTAGAAAAATCTTTCAAATTTTTTCTTAATTTCGTGATAAGCATTTGTGAGCCATCAACTTTCAGTCTAAGTTCTTCATTTTATTTTTCGGATCTATCAAGATCTTCAAGAGTTGCTTCAAGATTCTTTTTCAAATGTTTTTCTTCTACTGAGTCCATGATCTCCTCAAGTGGTTAAAATTTCTTTCAGAGGACCAAAGCTCTGATACCAATTGTTAGAAACACTGAGAGGGGGGGGGTGAATCAGTGTTTGTCTATTTATTACTTTTCAGAAACTTAAACATAAATCAAACATACATTGAATGAAGGTTAACATAAGAACTCATAACACATGCTATGATTCCAGGGAAACCTTGATCAAAGGATAACCCCAGTGGGAATTAGTACGCACAAATATTGTACCAGTATAATGAACCTGTTAAAGTTCCTTTGCCCTGTTAGAAGCAATCTTTACAACATGAGTACAATGACCTGGTTAAAGGTCTTCCTATTAGGAGTCTTTTAAAAAACCCTGTTAAAGGTATATGGCTCACTGCCTAGGCTCACTGTCCAATAGGATGAAGGCTACAACCTTCTAAAAGTTGATATACACTATATCAAAAGTGAACTGCTGTGATGACACTATTGTCTGATCAGTTCTGTGTATGTGTGAATGCTCTTACTCTCTTAAAGAGCTATCATATAATGACTTCATCATACTTCTCTTCTATATCTTCCTCTTACATAATAATTGGCACTTGTAACATAACTTTACATTACAAACTTATATGTTCATATCCGAATAGGCGCGACCCAAAATAAGACTCTAGTCAGCCCTAAAACAAAATACACAACACTTCTGGACAATTCGGCTCAAGCATGTTTACAACAATGATAATTACATCATTATAAACATATAATCAAAGGTGCTTAGCCATTACATCACAAAATAATTCACGTTGATCAAAACACTAGTCGGCTTCCATGCTCTATCTTCTGGATGGCTGGTCTACTAATTTGTCTGTAACTTCTTTGTACTACCGTTCTGTACTATGCGTGTCTAAACATAGTATGTACATGTGTCATAGAACATATATCTGAATGTGCATATGCTGACTCGATCTCTCGCACATGCGCTGATGTGCTGATCGTTGATTATCTCTGTCTGCCTTGTTTCCATACTTAGACATTTTTTTTTCTGAGTTATCTTTGACAGAAACTTAGTATGACTTTGTTGCCATGATGAAAACACAAAATGAGTCATGCATCCTCAGGAAGTCAACTTTCCAACAGTTATGGTGAAAATTATAAAGCTACCTAGTTGACAAATTGTAAACCTGATGAAGATAAAGTTGAGAAATCATCTTACAAGATGAAAAAACATCTAAAAGAACACAAATGGAGGGAAAATGAGCCTCCAAGCCTTTGGGTCATATTTCAAGCGTCTTCCCGAGCCATAACCCAATCAGGTTTCTAAATTTTGAATAAACTAATCAGTTTCTTAAAAGAAAAAAGTACTTCAAAACCCGATCGGGTTCTGAAAATAAAAAAAGTACTTCAAAACTCGATCGGGTTCTGAAAGGAAAAAATTACTTCAAAACCCAATTGGGTTTTGAAGATAAAAACTATTCATTTTATTCTCCATAACCTGAGAGAGAGAGAGAGAGAGAGAGAGAGAGAACTCATGACAACTTGAAATGTTGAACCATCAGAAGCATAGAGTGTGATATATGGATTATCCAATGCTTTGCTTGAGATTTTCTGAAGTAACCCAATCTCCTCTTCTACACTCTCACTTTTTTTTGCTTCCTCTACATGCAAGATTTCAATCTCTCTTTGCACTCTTTGAATTGTTCCCAATTTGTTCTCGCTCTCTACACACAATGATGAAATTTGGTGTCTCGGGGCTTGGATAATTTGACCAAGTTGATTTTCCCCATCTTCTCGCAATAATCTCATCTCTTCTCACAGATTTTCAGTAATTTGAAATTGTTTCTCACCCTCTTTCGTAAGTATTTTTTTTTCATCTTTCACCCCACAAAGTTTGTATAAAATACATGTATGGTAATCTTCACAGTATTCAGGAGACACAAATTGGTAACAATTCAAGCAGTACAAATCAGAAAATGCACACCCTTCTTCACTAAAATGTATATATGGGAAACCTAAAATACATCTAGAAGTAGAGTTTCTCCCTTCGCTTCGGGCCATTGCAAATTAGCAAAAGTTTTCTTCTCTTCCCTCCAGCAAAATATCTTATTTCAATGGTCACCCATGAATTTTTTTAGTTGGTTGATTAGTTGCCTTTGTTTCTTTCAATGGCCATCCATGATTGTTTCTACAATATTCCAACCTTTCATACATAGTTATTACAATTTAATACCCTCCTAGTACATAGGTGTTTTATGTGAGTGAAATTGTACTCTCTCTCTCTCTCTCTCTCTCTCTCTCTCTCTCTCTCTCTCTCTCTCTCT
>MU227713.1:5480442-5492631 GCA_018584345.1 Thuja plicata | reverse complement strand
GCTAGAACCACTTTGTTAAGAGATTTTCACCTGATACAATGATTAGAATGTCTCAAGTATTGATCCTTCATTATGCACTTTGATGTTGATGACAGATCTCCTCTTTCCAGTACCTTCTATGATCTCACAATCTGATATAACTTTACTTTGTTGTTCATTGTGTTGTTACTCTTCTTGATCTCTGCTTCTTAACAAAATAACCCTCTATGCATTTCACTTCAAAATGCAGTCACCACACACTTTGTTTTCTCTATCCTTACGCTTGCAAAATAGGGTTTAGAAGTAATCTAATATATCTGTTCAAGTCTGATAATGAGATCTAGATCAACGATCAAGATCTAATACCCATACCTTGATGGTATTACAATTAATGTTTACAATATATCATGCATAGGATAAAACAATTAAATGCATAACTAACTCCATAGAATAATATTAAATGCATACATAAGTCGGCCCAAAAAGCTTATACAAGTCGGCCAGATCACTTATCCTCAAAGTTTGAATTATTTTAGACATGTATACAAAAACTATTTTTCTCAGCACTTGACTTGTCTATCGCTCGACACTTAACATCTCTATGTCCTACTTAGCTTGACAATGTAACTCAGCTTGACAATGTAACTAGGAAAACTGAAAAACTGCTCGGCACTGTTGCTCGACCTTGCATAGTTATAGCTCGGCCACAGTGATAACCAACTAAAAATACCTAAGTGAATGACTAAGTGTTGGTCACTAATCATCAACAAAACTTAGAGATTAACAATCCCCCCCTTTGATATTAGTGGCAAAAACACTTATCAATACTTCCGTTCATTTCATCAAAATATTGCCTAACTACACTAAGTACTCCTCCTAGGAATATACTCAGAAATAATCCATACAAAAATTTTACATGCCTTCAAAAATTATATACAAGTGTACCTATTCTATATTGATGTATCATATTGAATCCTTTCCAATTTCCTTACCATCTTCCCCCTTGTTTTTGTCACAGATTTCTAGTGGGGTTAAGTTGTACTTATCCAAAAATTGTTTATGAAGCTACAAGGTGGATTCAAATTTAGTATCCCAAATTTCCTTAGCAATCTTCATAACTTCCAATTTGATTTCTATCTCGTCAGCTAGACTCACTAAACTTTCTGCAGTCGATAGATTTGCATTTCTCTATGATAACTCCTTTGCATTTAAAAGTTCCTTCTGTATTACCTCCAAGTGAGGCAACATGCTTGTCTAAATAGTTATCAATTTGGCCCTTATTCGACCATCTTCAGCCATAAGCTTGACTATTCTTCATTGTGCATTTATCAACTTAGTAAGATGTAAAGAACTAGAAGTAGTATATTTACCCAAAGTAGTGCTAGTTAATCTCAAATCTAACTGTAGCTTCTCAGCAAGCTATAGATTATCCTTTGTGAAAAATTTAACATCACATAATTTTATGTACAAGGAATAAACATTAGCTGTAACTTTCCCTAAAGTTTCTACAAGAATAGAAATCTCAACCTGTTTTGTTGCAATCTCTCAAATCTTCTCCTAGACCATTGTAGAAGCTTTTCATTGCTATCTATGTCCTCGTCAGTTACCTTCTGTACAATGTTGAATAGATGATCAATAATTGGAGCTTGAGGCATTTCATCCTCTAAGTCAAAATCCTTTGCAAATATGTCTTTGATGTCATGCAACACCTGCTTTTTCTTTTGTTCTATCTTCATCTCTTCCTATCTCTTCTTCCTCTTAAGTAATTCTTGAAGAGTCCCTATTTGTTCAAAAGATAACTCATTGGGATCCCATTGTGGAATGACAATGACTTCATCTAATGTTACATCTAGAATCTGAGACTTCTTCTTCAAAATTTTCTTTTTCTTCAACTCTGGAGAACTTATGCTCGGCAACATAATATCTTTCCCATTGACAGTGTCAATTTCCAATGCCTCTTTTTATTTTGTCAATATTGTCTGGGGGTTCGGCATACTCCCAGTTTTAGGACCAATGGGAGTGGATGATGCAGAGTGTGGTAGATCCACCAACACTTGCATTGCCTCTTCTTCTTTAGGCTTATCAATAGTATTTGTTATCACTACTCCACTATCTAAAACTATTTTTACAACCTCTAAAATAGGTGGATTTTTTGAAGTTACCTCTTGTTCATTTTCTTTTTGTTTCTCTTCACTTTTATAATCATTGACAACTTCAATTATCTCATCAGATGTTGTAGTCTTTCCTTATTTAGTATCAGTGGCCTTGATAGGTGAATCAGTGTATTTACCACTCGGCATATCTTGTTCCTTGGCATTCAAATTGCTTAGATCATCAACTATAAAATCCATAGGACTGTCTGCAGTCAGATCAACATAATTAGTTGAGTCTAATGCACCTTTGGTTTTTTCCTATTCTATGGCAATTTGATCTTGTGTTATATGTGGCTCAGGGGTAGTCTTCACTTCAACTTCTTTTGTCTTTTTCTCGAATGTCCCTTCACTAGATTTCTTATCTTTTGGAATGGCCAGTACAAATATTTCCTTCTAGATCTTTGTGCTTTGTTGTACTACACCTTGAATATCATTTTTTAGAACAACATAGCCTCTGAGTTTAGGAACAAACCTATTCTTGTGATCCTCAATGAATTTGGCTCTTTGTTTTGAGGTTAACTCAGGTATTACCTAGGCTAGAGTTCCTTCCCTGGTCTGTCTTTCTATGGCAAGTGCAAATTCCCATTTTCTTGATATAAAATCATATAGTTCATTTGGAACATGATTTCCTATCTCTGTAGGAGTTAATTTGAAATTACTCATTATGTCCAAGAGTGCTTCTTGAACTTTGTGCCTATCCACATTGTTCAATTTCTCATACTTAATGAACTTAAAAGTTGCTAACCCTGTTGAATTCCTCAAAGTGTCACATACCTCATCAATACTTGCTATTTTCTTGAATTATGTTGTAGGTATGTTGCTGGGTTCATTAGTTTCTGTCTTTTCCTCATCACTATCTATCCCCAAATTTAATCTCCTTCTTGGTCTTTTTGCTGGCTTACTCGGCTCAGCCTTAGGAGCAACCTTAGCTTCCTTTCTAGAACTACTTTCTGCAACTTTCCTCTTACCATACACTTTAGTTTTTACTTCTATGGAGAAGTAACAGTAGATGCTCTAGTCCTCGGACGATTAGCTGCAGGAGGTATAACCTTATGTTTAGCTTTGCTCAGCTTGGTTACTATGACAATTGGTGGTCTTTTGCCCTTAGCTTTCTTAGTGACCTCTTCTGATGCACTCACTTCCTCCTCTGTAGAAATATCCTCACCTTGTCTAGTGGTCAGGCCTAAAGGTGCATCCTCAGGTTCTTCATCACTACCTAAACCAACCATTTTCTTTAGATTCTTCACAATATTCTTTCTTTTCCTCTCCATAGTTCCCTCATTCAAGATTCTAGAAATTTTAGCTTTGGCTTCATCAAAGTTCCCAAATCTCTCTGCTGTAGTATCAATTGCCTCGGATAGGAGTGCAATGATGGTAGATGATGCTTCATCAATTTTAATTTCATATGGAAATGGTTCTAAGCATGTTATCTTAGGTGTCACTGCCTGGATATAAGTTTTATCTATCTCAACTAGAAAACATATTTCTTCATAGTGCTTCTCCACTAGTGACTTAGGAATCCTAGTCCTCAATCTCATTCTCTTTTTAAATTCTAAAAAATAGCTCCCCATGATTCTATTGAAATTACTTCCTAGTTTCTCAATACTTTTACTAATCTAAACTGTTATGGGTCTATCCTTTTTCCAAACAATACTTCCCAATGTAGGAAATGTATCCTGAATGTAGAAAAATATACAGACTAGTAAGGAACCAAACTTACATGATGAGCTCTTAGCCTTTTTGATTGATGCTAGGTTCTTAGCTAATTGTGTCTGCTATAGCTTGACAAGATCATATGTGTGATTCTTCTTAACAAATTTGCATGCCTGATCAATGGCTGTACAAGGAACACTATCCAATCTTCTCATCTGATAGAACTTATGTGCTGTTACTCTTACTCCAAAATCAAGTTCTAGGTCTTTTATTATAGATATAGTCATACCTCTATTGTTCCATATGGCTCTAGTGTTCACTGTAATTTCTTCTTTTCTGTTATCTCTCATTGTTCATTTTTCGTTCACTACAGGATATCTAGTCACTCGATGAATCATGCTTTTAGTGATCTTGACTGGTCCATTAACCAACCACATACACATGTCATGAACTCGGCTAAGGATAACCTTAATCCATTCATCTTTGAGACCTTGTGGAAAATCTAGGGCATGTGTTAACCCTTTGTCAGCTAAATGTTTGAGCCTTAATAACTCCATTGACACACAATTTGTTGTAGGATTTCCTTAATTCACTATCACATACTTCACCAATCTTAACCATATAACACGATCAAACATCATGGATCATAATTACCTTGGGTGGAATGGGTGAGAGGGCTCCCATTAAATCACTCTAAATCACACTTTTAGGAACGGATAAAAAGTTGAGAGGTTCACATTCATCACTCTGTACTAACTAAATTTGTTGTTGTTCTCCCTCCATACTCTTAGCTAGTACAGAAGAGCTTACAGCCATAACCTTGAAATTAGGGTTCAAAAGATGAAAAAAAGAGTACCTCGGCAAGTATCTCTTCACACTGTTCACCTTAGGATTGCCAATGGTACACTGATGAAATTTTTGATGCTAACTTCGTTAAGATCAATTCTGCAAATTACTTCAATCACTTCGTAAACAGTAAAAATTGCAAGGTAAAAATGAAGTGTCAACTGTTCATCCTTTATAGACTTTGAAAGGTCAAGGTAGGTAAGAAATGAATTTTCTTCCCATTGAGTTAGTGCAAGTCAGCTATCCTCAGCTTTAATACAACTTGCACCCCACTCAGCTTACTAAACTTAGCCTTCACAAAATTTTACTCGGCAACCAAAACTCGGCACTCACTAAAGAACTCGGCCTTAGTGTCCATGATTGGTGCTCGACACCTATTAGTGAAATTGGCTCATCTCAAAATTTGTCTTCAAAAATATGTCCTGGTGCATCTTAACATAAGCAAATATGGACTTTTGTACATTTCATGTTAGGAACTGATGTAAGATAATAATTTTAGCTACAATTCCTTACATACCTCTTTTTCTTAGTTGGAGATGATGTGATCACCTGATCCCTTATATTGAGTGACTTTGGCTTCACTAGCTTCACTACTGCATGGTTCAGACTTCTTAATCCATGTCTTGTTCATCTGTGCTCTAATTTTATCAACAGTAGGAGCAGGTACCCTAGTCTTACAATCTTTCTTTGTATGACCAATTTTCAGACAACTATGACAAACTAGGCTTCTATTCATCCAACTTTTAGACTTACCTTTGAAATGTGTCCTTATGTAGTTTTCTGGAACATGTCCATACTCACCACAGTAATGACAACTATGCCATGTATTGTAATCCCAATTGTAAGTATTGCCATTTCTTGGTGATTTCTCTTGTACCTTTGATGTCCACTACTATTTACCTTTAGATCTGCAATATTGTGCTCTATGACCATATTTGTGATAGTTATAGCAATTACCATTGAGTCTAGGTGTTTTTCTTTCCTTTGTCTTACATTCATGTGCTTTATGTCCAAACTTATTACAGTTAAAGCAGTAACCATTAAAATTAGTTTTCGGATTGGAATTACCATTCTTGCTTCGGCAAATGTTTTTTGTATGACCTGGTTTCGCACAGCGATGGAAAATAGGTTTGTTGTTTCTTGGCTTTACATTCCCTCTTTCACATGTCTTAGATGATTCTCCATCTTCAGTAGTTGTATGTTGTTCAGTGTGAATTGATCTAGAAGAATCTTTAGGTCTTCTTGATGCTTCCACCAGTTGTTCAAAGTAGCTCATAGCTACACTCAGATCATTCACTCTATTATTAAGATCTTTCTCAGATCTCAATTCATCTTTCAATTGACTGTTCTCAGATCTAAGATTTACAATCTCCAAGTCTTTCCTACTGATCTCCTAATTCACAAGTAGTAGTTGATTTTCCATGTCTACTTGATTGACTGTCATAGTTTGTACATCATGTGTTCTTTCATCAAGTCTGGTGGTCATCATTCTCTTGTCTTCTTCTGCCATAGCCTTGTCATCTTCAACTTTCTTTTTCTATTCAACAACTTCACACATTCTTATTGATTGGGCTTCTTGTTCCTTTTTCAAGTTTTTGACTTCTTCACATAGTGTACTATTCTTTTCTAGTAGATCTACTATTGCTGCATCGCTCTCAGTAGAATCTCCATTCTAAAATAGATTTGTGGTGTCCTCTTCCTGATAATGACTGTCACTCATTAGTTTCACCAAATCTTTCCTTGTAGTCAAGGACTTCTTTAATTCTTGTCTTGCAGTCTAAAGATGTTGTAGTGCTATCTGAATATCAATCTTTTGATTCTCAATGAATTTACCCATCTTGTAGATCTCCATCTCAAGATCTATATTCTCAAGCTGATTATGACCTTTTTAGAGAACTGAGCTCTGATACCAATTGTTGGAAATATAATTATGGGAAAGCAAGATACTGAGAGGGGGAGGTGAATCAGATCTTCAAATTTAAACACTTAAAACAAACTGATCCACATTCATACATATATGCATCTAATGTAATCACATATAGCATCCACACAATGAAATAAATAACACATAAAACAATAACTTGGTAACCCATAAACCCAAATAGGTAAAACTGGGGTGGGGATGACACCCACAAAATTATCCACTACTGTAGTAATAAAGTGTGCCTGTTAAAGCTACAAATGTTGATTACAAAATGTAATCTACCCTATTAAAGGTCTACCTGATTAAGAGCTAAAGATCATTACAATCTACCCTGTGAAAGGATTTCAACTTACAATAAAGTAAGAACTCTATTAGGAGATAAATAAAGGTCTGCTAGAACCACTATGTTAAGATATTTTCACCTGATATAATGATTAGAATGTCTCAAGTATTGATCCTTCATTATGCACTTTGATGCTGATGACAAATCTCTTCTTTCTAGTACCTTCTATGATCTCACAATCTGATAGGACTTTACTTTGTTGTTCACTATGTTGTTACTCTGCTTGATCTCTACTTCTTAACAAAATAACCCTCTGTGCATTTCACTTCTAAATGCAGTCACCACACACTTCGTTTTCTCTGTCCTTACACTTGCAAAATAGGGTTTAGAAGCAATCTAATATATCCGTTCAAGTCTGATAATGAGATCTAGATCAATGATCAAGATCTAATGCCCATACCTTGATGGTATTAAAATTAATGTTTACAATAGATCATGCATAGGATAAAACAATTAAATGCATAACTAACTCCGTAGAATAATATTAAATGCATACATAAGTTGGCCCAAAAAGCTTATACAAGTCGGCCAAATCACTTATCCTTGAAGTTTGAATTATTCCAAACATGTATACAAAAAATGTTCTACTCGGCACTTGACTTGTTTGTCGCTCGGCACTTAACATCTCTGTGTCCTACTCAGCTCGGCAATGTAACTCAGCTTGGCAGTGTAACTAGGCAAACTAAAAACTGCTCGACAATGTTGCTCGACCTTGCATAGTTTTAGCTTGGCCATAGTGATATCCAACTAAAACTACCTAAGTGAATGACTAGGTTTTGGTCACTAATCATCAATAGAACTTAGAGATTAACAGGGGTATGAGTTCGGCATTGGTTGAATTGAATTCAAGGATGGAGGGTGGTAGTTCAAATCAATTTGAGTCATGATGGCTAGAGAAGAAAGTAAATTCCTTGAGTTGAATTACATTAGACAAAAATTCTTTGACCATAAATCAATAGAAAACAAACATACACTAAGTTACCACCATACAAATTATTAAGATATGATATTTTCAAAATAACGTAGCATTCTATTTTAGGAATATATATTATACATTACCTCAGGTGTTTGAGCTACCCATTTACGTGTAGTATAATGAGAACTCCTTAGTATGCTTGTACCACCAGCTACACCTTGCAATGAAAATTAATCATGTATCAATTTAGATTCTTCTATACATAAAATTTTATTTACTTTTAATAGATTTAGGTAAATAATTAAAATAACATGTCAAAACACAAATTTAAACAAACCTATGTCGGCTCTGAACAATACACCATTGACAAAAGATCATATGTGAGGGCCACATCCTCAGTAGTGGATGCCTAACATATTTTCCCATAATGTACAAATGAATGGGATGTTGAACCATCCACACTTGTTTGGCTATCTACCCCAACACATATACCATTACAACTGATGCAGATATCCTCAATGGGATGGGATGACCCTGCAAATGTATCTGATGATAATGGAGCTCACACAAGATGAGATGATCCTAGTGGTGTATCTGATAGTGATGGAGCTGGCATGGGATGGGATGATCCTAATGGTGCATCTGATGAAGATGTAGGTGGCACAGGCACTGATCCATCCTCTCCAACTAATTGAGTGCCATGCTGGATAATGACATCAGTCAATGATGCACCTGCATGAAGCGTCTGTAAATCCATAGACTCCTTCACCACTATTGGGACCACAATATGAATGAGGGGTTTTCTTGTAGTACACCTCCTCTCTTGTGGTCAGTTAATCATATGTGCCCCATGTCTATCCTGCGCAGAGCCTCTCCCTCTACCCTAGAACTAATGAAATTAAAAGTAATTCAGCTTATCGCCAATGATAAACTCATAGTATAGCTTCCTCAAAAAATATAAAGGAACCTCATTATTATTACAAGGTGGTTGGTCAAATACCATGTACCACCTATCCCAAAAATCTAATTTCATCCCCCTACGAACACACCAATGTATAGGAAATCATTTTGTATTAACTTCTAGGGAATTGCTAGTATTAGGATCAGTAAAAAGGGCACATATGTCACATTTTTCTATGCCTTCTATTTTCACATCCTCATAGGATAAACCATCAGCATAAAATGTACAAAACCTATCCCTCCATGAACCCTATTTTGTCACCTATTTAGACACCTCATTTGCGCTATTGGACATTTTTTCTAATGTAGTGGCGAGGGTAGAGTGATGCTGAACACCAGAAGCCTTCAACCTATTGACCAATATATTAATTTGTGCACTATTTTGGTTTAGGTGTTGCACGAGGTCCTCTTGTGATGCATTTTCATGAGCTAATGACACATGTGGAGGGTGTACGGGTGGCGATGGTCGTGGAGGAGGAGAATTTTGAGGAGGGTTTACGGTTGGAGATTGTGGTTGAGGGTTTATGGGTGATGAGGGTTGTTGAGGGTTTATAGGTGGCGATGATGGTTCTTGTACGGGGGGTGGTCTTTCATTTTGTTTTCATCTTTTTAAGTTGTTTGATGAATCTGGAATGAAATTAATAAAAGAAAACAAAAAATCAATAAAATAACCTAATTTGATTACAATTGCAAAAAAAAAAAACTTACCTTTGTTACGAGGCACCATTGGTAGAAAATCTTGATTAAATCATGTTTTCTTAGAAGCACGATCAGTTTTTTCTGTTGTTTACCATCCTCCACACTTATGCTACACTGTTTAGGTGTTAGAAATGGCCTAAGCTGTGGGCTATTCTATTTTTGATATGTTTCTCATAACTCGATCACATTATGAGAAATATCTCATAACCCGATTGGGTTATTAGAAACTCAATGAGTTTCATACCTCAATCGAGTTATGAGAAATTTCTCATAACCTGATCGGGTTTTGAGGTGCACACAAATTTTTATAATATTTTCTAGGCTTGGTTTACCAAGACTAGAATGATTTCAAATTTTCAATAACCCGATCAAGATATTGAAAATTTGAAATTTTTTTAAAGGTGTGTCCACTTTTTTGGTCCACAACTTGGTGCACACACCCAAACATTTCAATTTCTTTTCACTTTGTTTTTCTGCCATATCCATATACCATTTAAACATCTTGAATGCTTTTGATTTATCTTTTAAGAACATGATTGTCATCATTCTAGAATAATCATCAACAAAGAGAATAAAATACCTATCTCCATAGTAACTCTTTGTTCTCATGGGTCCACATAAATCAGTATGGACTAATTCTAGAATTGCATTAGATGTATGGGTTTTACCCTTGAAACTAGACTTTGTCATCTTACCTTTTTGAAAATTCTTAAACATGATATGCTTGAGCTTAATCATGCTCGGTAAGCCTCTGACATTCCTTTTCTTGCTTATCTTTATCATGTTGTCAAAATTCACATGACACAATCTTTTGTGCCACAACCATATGTCTTCGTTTCTAGCCATTAAACAAGTGGTGTTAGTGTCATCAAGATAGAAAATGTTACCTTTTGTATTCTCACTGGTTTCGATCAACCTTCCTAATTCATTGAAGATCTTTTCCTTCTTATTTGCAAATGACACTCAGTCACCTGTATTATTCATCTCTGAAACACTTAACAGATTATAATTTAGTTCTTTTACCTAGTAATCATTTGATCAAGTTATTCAACATTATAGTTCCTTTACCTTCAACTGAACAAGGTGTATCATTTCCCATTCTCACTGAACCACCATTATAGTATTGAAAAGTCTCAAAATTTTATTTATCACCAATCATATGGTGAGTGCAGCCACTATCTATGATCTAGACATCATTATTACTAACTTTAGATGGGTATGTGCAGGATCATGGTATACCAAGCTATGGCCTTAAGTGGCAATGAAAAATCACAAAATCAGGGTTAGTCAACTTGACATAAAAAGTTGGACATCTTATCTACCTTATTGGAAAAATTTGCAACAATAGAATCTGTAGGAAATTGAATATAGTTTCTATACTACTAGCTCTTTTCTGAAAAAAAATTAATCTAATTGTTGAAAATTTTAGATTTCAATGCAGCAGTATGAAAATTTTAGGAAAAAAATAAAAAGTACATGTATGTCTAACCACCTTAATGACAAGAAAATGATGATATCTTTTTACAAGATTCTAGATATAAGTAGTAGACTCATACCTGCATGTGACGCATATTTTTGTGTAATTTTTTATCAAATAATTAATTAATTATGAATTTTCTACTATGACTTTTTCAGAATAATAAAACTCCCATGTCTGACCACCTTAACGAATTCTAAACTTTACAATTTTTTTAATTTTTTTTCTTATAGTAGGCAAAGCATAGAATGTGACACATGTTTCAAATTTTAAAAAGGTTAAACCGTTTGAAAGTTATAGTTGTTTTTCAATCAGTCTGTCAATCGGGACATTAGAGGTAACTCAAATAGAAAATAAGTAATAAATACTTATTGAAATTGAAATTTGATAGCAATTATATTGATGGAAACCTGATAATCTATTTAAGAAACCCTTTTTGTTTCATCAATTTTGGGTGAAAAAAGGTCATCAGCTACATCGCTGAAGTTTGGAGATCATAGGAAGTATGATAAACATGTTTTTTGAGTTGGCCATCCACGTTTGGCATTACAAAGCCAAAACCCGAGGAAAATACCAAGGCTAATCAGATATGAGATATTATCGGATATACGATAATATCCCATATCGGATATTATCAGATATCTGATGTCTCCTGCCAAAATTTCACTTTTCCGTTTCAAATTTCAACATTTTCAATATTGATTTTAGTTTTTTAGATACTAAATAGATTTCATATTTTACAATATTAATATTATACAAATACTAAATGGTAATAGCATTAGTATTAAATTATATTATATTATATTATATATATTTCTATTATATTATAAAAATTAGTATTATATTACTATTGTATAATAGTATAATATTAGTATTATATTTATTATTATTTATATTATAACAATATCAGAGAGAGAGAGAGTAGGAATAGGACACAAATGGTTTGAAAGGGGTCATGGGGTCTTCCTAGGGTTCCTAGTACATGATAAGGCATACTAGGACCCCTAGGAAGAACCCATGACCCCTTTTAACACATTTGAATGCTCAAATGTGTCCTAAGGGGTCGTATGACTCATTGGGACACACTTAAGCATTCAAATGGGTTGAAAGGGGTCATGGGGCCTTTCTAGGGGTCCTAGTATGTGATAAAGCATACTAGGACCCCTAGGAAGACCCCATGACCCCTTTCAACCCATTTGAATGCTCAAGTGTGTCCCAAGGGGTTATACAACCCCTTAG
>MU227713.1:5415744-5436476 GCA_018584345.1 Thuja plicata | reverse complement strand
TTGATTGAGGCCTTAGTCAATTGGTCTGTCATTTGAGAAGTATTACCCTTTTGAAATATCTCTGAATTTGTTTTAGGTTACATGTACATTCCATAACACCTTTGAAGTGATAATTTTTCTTGTAAAACTGTCTCTGAGGTTGAACATAAAATTGGAATGATCTTGACTCTATTGCCCATGGTAGAATAAGGAACTGGTCTAATCATTATTTGGATTATAGTTATTCAGTTCATTGTTTATAGTTTTGTGATATCTTATCTATCTGTTCATTTCAAATTATATACACATTTACTAAACATTATTTCAATTACTTAAAGTATTTTAGTTTACAGTTCATGATATATTGATTTCAGTTATATTTATTTCAAGTTCCTTTCCATACTTTGAGAGACAGAAGTTTGAGTTCCATACATAGATTATCTGCTATAAAAATCCTATTCAGGTGAAGGTTCACCCGCCTTGGTCCTGCAGAGCTAGAAGCGTAGGGGAAGAGGATCATAATCGATCATTCCCGTTAGTTGGCCAAAAATAATTGGATTTCCCATCATTGGATTGAAAAGTCCAAAGGAAAGTCAATTCAGAATTTTTGGGCACCAACACGTAGAACCAAGAACGTTCTAGCGCATGTCAGACCGAAGTGTTCCCAAGGTGCACTACGCCAAATTTAGCTGCGATTTTTGGAGATCCATATCTCGGACCTCCTGATAGATATCAAAGATCTATGAAGTGCACAAGGACCATCTTGGGAAGGCCTAAAATCATGTGGCTCAATTCTTGGAGATTCCACTATGATTCCATTTGGTGACCGGATCTCAGTTGGTGCAAAAAGTGACATTGTTGCTCAGTTGAAAGTTTCTCAATGGTGCATCATTCAAAACATTCATCGTGGGACCAAACCGTCAGCTCCATCAGATCTAGTTGGCCTGGTAAATTCTAGTGGGGACCTTTCTTCACTCACGCAGCACCAAGAACATTTCGGCCCATGTCAAACCAAAGTGTTCCCAAGGTGCACTAAGCCAAATTTGGTAGCAATTTTTGGAGATCCATATCTCAGACCTCGTGATAGATATCAAAGATGCATGAAGTGCACAAGGATCATCTTGGGAAGGCCTACAAGCATGTGGCTCAGTTCTAGGAGATTCCACTTTCATTCCATTTGGCGACCGGATCTCAGTTTGTGCAAAAAGTGACATTGTTGCTCAGTTGAAAGTTGATTCCATTTGGCGACCGTATCTCAGCTTGTGAAAAAAGTGACATTAATTCCTATTGAATGAAGGATAAATAACATGGATTTTGGAGCATGATTGAATGGTAGGAGTATGAAGAAGTATGAAGCAACGCATTACATTGATTGCAAGGATTATAAACAAAACATGAAAAGTACTTTTAGATCTATTCAAACATGGTGTAACACAAAAATAATAACATTAATCAAATGAAAACTAGATCTATAAAGGATCAAAGGTTGTCTCATTAGGCATGCCAAATGTATGAATGAAGGAGATTGAAAACCAAATCAGAGGTTTAGTTATCCCAAAATCAAAAATAATGGAGTCTTTCAAATAAACACATGTAAAATAAATGTTAAATAACATAATGCATTTCACAAAACATTAATTAATTTCACTCCTATCTACTATGAATCTTGCAATCAACATTTTGGTGCTCTCAAAAGTATAGTGCACCATATGGCTAATGGAGAATGAAGATGTAGCATGAAAATAATACATACATACAACGCATGGAAAATATATAATATAAAAATGAACATACATACATAAATACAATGCATGACAAAGACATAATATGGAAATAATACACACATACAACACATTTCAAAGATATAATATGGAAATGATACATACATAGTACACAAGAAAAAGATAAAATAATCAGAAATAAACATTTAGATATGTATATATATGAGATAGTTTTGTACAAAATGTGGCATATGCCATCTCCAAAAATTTACAAAATCAGTTCATATCTAGATGCAATATGGCATGCGCCATCTCAAAATATGCCATATGGCATCTCAACATAAGAAGTTCAACTACAAATGTTTCTAGGACATCTTATTCTACTGGTGGATGATCAAAGTGAAGTCTCTTCGAACTACTCTTTGGCTCTGATGGATCCTACATTCAAACACAAAAGTGAAACCCCAAGTTAGATTACTTAATTTATATGATTTCTATAAATAATAAATAAAAATTTAAAATGATAGTCAACAATTATAAATAACTCTCATGTACCTCACCTCTATGTCTCCTTAGGCGGTCAGGAGACCTAATATATGTCATTGGTAGTGAAGGGACAATACCACCAATGTCGACTCTGACCCGTATATATGTTTGCAAACATGAGATTGATGTACAACTTATACTATTTAATGTTAAATATTTGGTAGCAAATACATGTTTTAAATATAACTGAATTAACATTAAAAATTACCTGTGTTGAAATTTCTTCAGGTAATGTCGATTGCGTCATCAATGATACAAACCCTTGGCATGGTTCTTCCCTCAAACTAGGGGTGACCTACAAAAGTCAAACATATAAGTTTCATACAATCATGACTTGATCATATTAATTATATACTTGATAGTAAACTACACACAAAAAAATTTAGAAATATACGTACTGTGGGGATATCAGTGTGAATTGAGATGCTTGTGGCTCTATCATGGCGAACTGGTCTCATGACATCATCAGACACCACCCTCTGTCAAATAGAACATGTAATTAAAAATGAGTAGGCACAAGCGACAAGTATACTATGTATGCTTAATCAATCTAAAATACTTAATTACCTTCCCCTTGTCAACATGAGATGCCTGAAGCCCCTCACATTGCCCCCCAATGGCAACTGGTGAAACCTACATCAGTATGTAATAAGATGATCATAAAAATTAGAAAATACATGAATACAATATTATAATAAAAGGAAACTAATGAGTAAATTAAAACATATGTACCATGGAAGTGTCAAGGCCAAGTGAAATGGATGAAAGTGTGGACCCCTCCACCTATGTCATCTCCTCCTCTATCATCAACTAGACATAAATGAAACACATAAAAAAACATAAGTGGGCAATCATTATAAGAAAATTCTATTAAAAATATGAACGTTTAAAATTAAATGTACAATGTAACAATTTAACTATTTACTCTTACCGTAATAGTAGGAGTCCATGGCTTTGTATGCCCCTGATGCAGATCTCCATGGGGTGTTTCAGTACCTGTAGTGGGTTGTGTAGTATCGTCCAACTCAAACACATAGTTATATGCATCACTATCATTCAGGGGACCCAAGCACATATTCTTGCACATAATGCAAGTATGAGGCACACAAACATGTGAGATCATGGAGGATGTGGAAGGCCCAGAAGCATCAGTATGAGGAGGAAATAATGTTGCACTCTCCCTAACAAGTAGATCACTCAAATGGTGAATGGATTGAATAGTTTGTGAGCTGGCCTTAGCAATAAAGTTAGGATGATGCACTGTGGGAGGTGGTGAAATCTTGGGAGGGGGGCCATATGTGTGAGATTTCATCTGATGTGCCCCTGGCCTATCCTGGGGAACACCTAAGCCCATGCCCTAGTTCTGGCTCATGCTCTAGTAATGGACTTTGTGACCAAGCACAAATTCAGCATACAATTTCCATATGAAATAAAACTGGACATCCAAATTGCTATGGGGTGGTCTATCAGAAACCATCCACCAGTGATCCCAAAAGTTGTTACGTATTACCTCATTTGTACACCATTTAATTGACAACTTGGTTTTTTTGGGGTCCACTTTTAAACCAATTTTGGGATCAACAAAAATGTTACATATGTCATGTTTTGTTATGTTTAGTTCAAAAACTTGATCGTAGTCAAGCTCATCATCAAATTGGGTGTGCATGGATTCACACCAAAGAAGTGTGAGATTGTGTTGTTTTTTGAGTTTCTCCATACTCTCAATAATGGAGGTCAGCATGGAGAACATGGGACGCAAGGTGGGGATATTTGCATATGTGTTCTTGTATCCTCTAAGCTGATTTAGATTATCTCCTATGAGATCTTGTATTGGTCGAGGGATTGAGAACGGTTGGTCTTCTGAAGGTGGGGGATTGTTTTGATGTGGTTCTAGATTGTTTGTGGACTAAGAGGGAGGTTTTTCAGATTGGTCTAAATCCATGTCTGATTCAAAAACAATATAGAATAAACAATATCAATTTCAACTCTAGTTTATCATAAATTTTACAAAATAATACTCAATATCATATAAAACCTAGTTTTTTTTTAAAAACAATAAATTTCAATGCAAAAAAAAAAAAATAACGAAATAATTATATTTCACTTACCTAGTGTACTGGAGGAAATCTTATATCGAATACCTATCTGATATACAATTTTGTTGGCTTGGTATGGCTGCTTCAACATTTTCACAATGAAAATGTTGAACGCAGCCACGGGAAACAATATATTTCTAATAATAGATATCGGATATCTGATATTATTGGACATCTGATATTATTAGACATCTAATATTATCAAACATCCGATAATGCTTTAGCTTTGGCTTTTGGCTTGGCCAAGTGTACTGGCACCTAGGCCTACTCAAAAGTCAACAAACTTTTGGGTGCACTTTTGGATGAGTGAATCATCCTTTATAGCTACAAATACCATCCCAATGCCTTCTTCTGATTCAGTGTCAGTGTCATCAGCTCTATTCTCAGCTATGTAACAAGCTTTCTTCCCTTTTTCCTTGTAGTCTCAAGTATCTCTTTTTTTAGATTAACGGTTGCTTCAGTAATCTCTGTTATCACCTCTATCATCTTTTCTTCCGTCTAGAATTCTTGTAGCAAAGTGTCCAACCTCTTTACAATTGAAACATACAAGTGGTAATTTACCTTTGTATTTACCTTTGCCTCTCTACAATCTTCTTTCCATTAGTGCTTCAATCTTATCATGTCCTTAATCCTCATTATCACTTTCACTATCATTTCTATTAGCATGTCTATGACTTGAATTACTTATCTTTAAAGAAGATTTAAATGCAGATTCTATAGATGGTAAGAAACTGTTATCAAAGTTATTCATCTCAATGAAATCCATCTACCAATCAGACTATCTAGAGTAACCATATTGTTTGCAACTGCTCTCATTTCTTGAATAGAAAAAACTCTAATAGAATATATAGGAAGTAAGGTTCTTAAAATTTTACTTACCACTGTTTCCTCTTCAAGTACACCTACAACTCCTCAGATATAATTGACTACCTCTTTGATTATGTAGCTATACTGAGTGATATTTTCTCCTTCTTTCATCCTTAGATCATCAAACCTCCCTCTTAGGATTTATTCTATGGCTCTTAGTACATTAGCATGTCCTCCATGTACCAGCTTCAACTTATCCCAAATTTGATTTGTAGAGGTGTAGGTTTTGACCTCTTCAAACTCAGCATGGGAGAGTGATGAGGCAAGTTCTATCATCATGCAATTATTCTCATGCTTTATTCTTAATTGCTCAAGAGTGTGAGGTCCTTTAGGCAACACATATTCAGTATTAAGGTATTGAGTAACATCATTTCCAATAACTGATAGGAGGAGTCTTATTCTGCTTTTCCATGATGCAAATTTGTCTTCATTCAACTTGGGCACATCGTGTCTGTTCATCTTGTGATCATTTGCTTGAGCTGTTAGACTCCCTTTCTAAGCACACAATCTTTGATACCAATTGTTAGTAATAACTGAGAGGGGGGGTGAATCAGTGGCCTAAAAAATATTTCAATTAATCAACCTAAAAACTTAGTACCACTATATTAAGTCTCTAGTTATCTTCAGTCCTATAAGATGAATGCCTTCAAATATACTTATCAAATTACTACTGCTCAGAATTATTTGTTAAACCTTATTATGTATGTTTACTAAATAACAGTCTATTAATTTACTCAAAAAAAAACTAAATTACTTAGACTATACCGATCAATCTAAATTAGATATGTGTAATGCAAAACACTAAAGTAATTTCTCATAAACACATTGAAACATGGATTTTTAACATCGAAACCTTGTTAAGGGAAAAACCACTTGGGACCGGTAACCCAAAATTTTCACTCTTCTGAAGTGAGCTCAGTGAAGAGCCAACCGTGTTAAAGGTTACAAACACACTATTAGGTGTGACCTTGTGAGAAGATTTAAAATTTTAGTCTGTCACTTGATATCATGCATTTATATGCTACCTTCCTTGATCAAGCACTCTCTTGACCTGTCAATAGGTATTAGGCATCTCATGATATCTTCATGATCAAAATTTTTGATACTCCTTCGTATGTATCTCAATATTGAAAGGATCTTTAAATATTTCTGGGTTAAAATACTTTCTGAATCAATGGTTAAACTAACATAGTATGATCTGTTCACCTATAAAACTTATACTTGCAGATTTTTAGATTTATTGTAAGCTCATAAAACTAATCTAATCAATATATCCTTTTAATACCTTTGCTCCACTTTTCTTCTGCTTGGTGATGCTATGCTTTGTTGCTTGGTGTCCGCAGAAAAATTTATCTCTTTCCTTAGCTTGATTAATTAGGACTGTATGAAGTTTCTCTTCACCAGTTTCTCTTTAGCATCCTCTTTTTCATTCAATCCCCTTAATTCAAGATGAATTAAGTTGTCTCTTTATAGACATGATATCACCATTATTAGTTACTTGATTTTATTGATCTTAGTGTGATCTGCAATCTTAGCCAATTTGATTTAAAGAAAAACTCATGTTTTATCTCGAAAAGATCTTCTTTCCAACTGGACAAAACAACTTTAAATACTTTCCTTATCTTTGGCTTTATCTTATCAATGAAAACAATGATAACTACCAGTTAAGTCCATATTTAGCTCAGCCAATTAGATATTTTTTCATTTCTGAACTCAAGTTAATTTTTGTGTTTTGACTCTTTGATATCTTCGGTCATCGCTCTAGTTCTCCTTGGGATTCTCCGTTGGTTTACACTATGATTATGGCTGTCGGTTATGCTTGTGATTCTGCTCATCGGTAATGCTCGTCGATGTTCTTTCTCGGGCATCACTGTGACTTGACTTTTGGTGATCTCTATCTATCGGGTTCCACTAGCCATCGGTGTTTGATGTCACATAGTGAATGCTTGTCTTTTATGCATTACTGAAAGCATAGTATTTATATATCTAATTCTTTGAAGTCTTTCACACTTTGATTATAACCAATTAGATTATATCAATTTGACATCAATGACAATACAGTCCATTAACTGCTTTAATGTGTTGCATTATCTTTGTGCATTTTGGTGATCAACTTAACATCTTAAAACATTCAATCAGTTACATGTCACCACAAGAGGCTTTTGGATGCGACCATAAAGAATTTCCCTAAACATGAAAAAGAGAAGAATAAAAATGGACTGAAGTCACGAAGAGAAGCTATGTCTTGGGTAAGATCAGGTTTTTTTAGTGTTCTAAGATTATAGTTATTATGTAATAGATTAGCCTAGATGGAAATTATATGAGATCTTCATGACTATCATTTTTCCTTGTTGAACCATTTTAGGAACAAAGTGAAGATACCTTTTCCATTTTATTTTCATGATTCCTTTAATGCCAACATTAAGGAGCATAGGAAAAATTAAAAAAAGCTCAGTCTTGTATGAGGGTTTATTGTTATTATTTTTTGAACATATTAAGTCTCAACCCTCTCCCTCCTTAGTAGTCTATAAATATTCCAATAAACCAAATACTGAGGATGAGGAGTTTGAGAGTCACTACTTTTATGAGGAGGATGAAGGTAGTGAAATGGAAAAGTTAGATTTAGGGCCTAAGAAGAAAAAGAAGAAATTTTGAAATTATAAGAAGGCTATAAAATCCCTTTTTTCTATGACTAATTATTGCTCACATCTAATTTGTCTTGCAATGCTTTAAAATTTTGTTCTTGTGACTAATAGTGGTGAAAGAACCTCCTTTCCTAGGGATCACAATGTGAATTTGCATTATCTCAGTTTGGATAGGGAAAGCCCTGATGATGTTCTTTCCATAGTACAAGATGTTGTAGTAGATAGTATTAGAATACATATGAAGATCTATGAGATCAATATGAAGATCCATGTAGCCAATACAAAACAATACAAATCCAATGTTGAGCATTGGACTGTTCAAGAAAGGATATCTATTATTTTTATTAGGGAAAAAATAGGTTTGAAGGGGCCCTGAAACCTTGTACAAATAGATTTTGACAGGGATCTAGAACCACACTAATAAAATAAGTTATAATAAATCATATATTATAAATTAGAATCCACAAAATAGCAAACAAAGATTAGCTAATAATCAAATGTCATACAAAGCTCTATGATGTAGCCCAAAAACCCTTAAGAGAAATTACTTAGAAGATACACAAAAAAAATGTTATAGAATTCAAATTCTTCATTATCTTCTCCAACTTACTCCGCCTCTCCATTGGAATAAAACTCCTACTTATTACAATTCCAAAAATTACCATATTTGGCATATTTTCAGGAAAAATAGATTTTTCCATTTTTGGTCATTTTGAAAACTCATCCTATCAATCCTGATTTTTGCCAAGAAAAGCTCCCAACTAAGGCAAGAAGAGTTTCCATCTAACCCACGAAATCATAAAAATGATTTCGAATTTATTACAAAAAACAAAACTCAAAAAATTGGAAAGAAATAGAAAAAGCCAATTTTGGAGGTCAAGATGAAATTTTAGGCTTTCGAAAAAAGGTTGAAACGACCACCAATAGAGCTAGCTGTGATGGAATTACCATTAACTCTTCTTCACAAATCTTCCTGTAAAATTTCAGCCAAAACCCACATCCGAATCAAAAGTTATGACCCTCTGAAGCTCCTGCGTCACTCTATTTGCCCAACAAAAAAAAAACATATCAAAGCCTTGCATAAAAGAACAAATCTCCCAAGAACTGAAATCCATAGAGTTTTGATAGGATACCTAAAACTTAACATTGAGTTTTAACATGGATTCTAAAACCCTCATCATAACCAGCATCAAAAGATTGACCAAAGCCAATCAAAATAGTGGGGTTCTGAATGGCTACCCAAAACACCTTAACAATAGGTTTTAATATGGCTCCCATAACTATTAGCACAATAATTCACAAAATATTGATCATTAAGAAGTCATCTGCAAGACCCGAGAAATCCTTCCTCAACTCTCCTGAGAAACTCTTCTCCATCTATATAGGATAAGAACCCAGTTCACTGGGACCAATACAGAAGGGAAAACTAGAAAGAGTACCAAAAAGGAATTCAATCCTATTTTTGGGAAATCACAATAAAGAGCGACCCATAAACAACACCATGTCTCTATATCTCTAAAGCCATTATCTTCCTCCATAAGAAATAACAACACTTGAATAAGACAAAAGAGATATGAAAGAAGAGGAAGAATGGGCCACATCCCCATTTTAACTACACAATGAAACCCCACCTAACTAGGGGTAGGTTCAATCTCAATAAGGACGTTACATATGTGAGTCCTAACAGAATTAACCATAGCCAACTAATTAATATAGCAACAAAGATCTTGAGCTCCAACAAGGCCAAAAAAATCCCTAACACCACATCTCCCTAAATAAAAACAAAGAAAGGTCAATTTGTGCCCTCGAAAAGTACTAGCAACCACCTAGCCTTCAAATTGAACAGAGCCACTACAAGCCATGAGTAGAGAAAATCTACCAAAGATCCATAAGAAAGAGGCCAATATCACAACAACCACTACGTATTTTCAACAAATAATCTTAAAGGCCTCCCAAACAGCATACCAGCGAGACCAAAGGTAACTATTCCCCAAACGAGACCAAGCTTATACCCATAAGTCTCGAGCAAGGAGCCAAAAATAGCCAAAAATTAAAACTCTAAAACCCAAAGCTCCAAGTTGCTACTCCACCCATACAGGGGAGGAAGAAGAATCACAAAAGAAAAGATCCTGCTCCACTAAATATCTTCAAGGATGTCTATTCAAAAACTATGAGCACCCACAAAAAAACCAAGACAAGACCACCTGCAAAGAAGAAGGATATCTATTGTTGATTCTATGTAAAAACTTGTTAATATTATTAATTTGATCTCAAGAAGGATTTTGACAAAAGGATTATTAATTTGGAAGTGAAATATCAGAGGGATTATGATGATAGACTGGAACCTCTGAAAGACAAATTTCAAAAGATTAATGTCAATCACATATATATTGTTACATACAACCACAAAGTAGTTAAGAATTCTACAGAGTATCAATACTATGGATTGGAAAACTTGAAGAATTTAAACATTATGGGCTGTGTTAGATGTAAAATCAATTAACAAAGGATGGGATGAGGTCACTAGTCCTTCTTAAAGGAATATAGACAATTTGAAGAAGAAAGCCACCAACCAGAATGTTTAGGACAAGTTGTGTTCTGCAATGTCCCTATGTGTTTTGGAGTAGTATAGTATCAACAATATACATATATTATATAATATATAAATAAAGATTATTGGAGAAGCATGTTTGAGGTATATATGGAGATCTCAAGTTTTTTTAGAGTTCCAAAGATCATTTGGTAGTCTTCACTTAGTAACTGGTAAGTCTGACTATTGCAATGAAAATCTATCAAATTGAATTTTTTTATCATTTTTCTCTACATTGTCACACATGAACATATTTTGTATTCTAGTTGGATACATTGTTAAATAGTGACATTAAATTCTACATATCATTTAATATTTTTTATTTTGTATAGAAAAATTTATAACATTTTAAGTATTAGTTGACAGGAACATTGTACCTACTTGCAATAATTATCTATAGTTCTTTACTTCTAGTTTTTTTAGTAAATTGGTTGGATGATATGATTATGTAGTGAACAAGTGATGCTATATTGGTAAACCACATAGCTTTTGAGATATGCACTTGCTTTTGTCTTGAGCTGGCCAACATGCATGCAACTCTATTCGTCAAGGTCACCTAAGATGTTTTGGTCCTTGAAATGGTGTTTGGCTATTGTGGAAAATATTTTAGATATTGTTGATGGTATGCCAACTATATTTGATGATTCACATTTTTTATTAACCCTTCCACATGCATTGAAAATGATGTTTGGAGTTGACGATTCATGAATCACACACTACATATTTTTGGTTGACTTCATGAATAATATTCTGGGTTGCAATGGATATATCTAGGTGGATTTTCTTTGGATATGATTGTAAGAGTTATGTATCAATAGTGCATAGTTGATCATATGCATCAATAGTTCATAGTGCATGATATGATTGTAAGATTTATGCATAATGCATGATATGTATCAATAGTGCATAGTGCATGATATGATTGCAAGAGTTATGTATCAATAGTGCATGATATGATTGTAAGAGTTATGTATCAATAGTGCAAAAGAGAAGATAAGAAAATTAACAAAGATGAAATTAGTGATAAATGTATGAACTATGAAC
This sequence comes from Thuja plicata, assembly GCA_018584345.1. Taxonomy (NCBI): domain Eukaryota; kingdom Viridiplantae; phylum Streptophyta; class Pinopsida; order Cupressales; family Cupressaceae; genus Thuja; species Thuja plicata. Next base: position 5,424,988 of record MU227713.1, on the reverse strand, counting down.
TGTAATTAGCATTGTCGAAAAGTTCTTTTGTATCTAGTTAAAATATAAATCATTGTAAATAGAATCATTTTATCTTTCCCTAAAGAAGAGATCTTTAGAGGTTTAGAAATCATTCTACCTTACCCTAAGGTAGTGTGCTCTAGTTTTCAAGTCCTATTGAGAAGTAGTGAGCTCCTTAGCCTCTGGCCTAAACTTGTGTAATCAATTTCTCAGATAGTGAGTGCTATTTTCACTGTAGTTTTTTGCATCATAGATTTTTCATGTGAATTTTTTTTATATGTGTTGCTCTTTATTTTTTAGTTATTTATTTCTACACATAATTTATATGAATGAAATTATTAAAGTTAAGTTTTAACTATATGCTAATCCACCCCTAGCCTTCCTCCCCTCTTCTAGCATCAAGAAGTGTTGAAAATTTATATTATAGATGCTTTAATGTATATAAAAGACAATTTATGTGATAATAAAAATATTAAAAGTATTTTCATAGAAAATTGTCTTGAAATTTTTATAATTTGAAATTGGATTGACTTACATTTGTATTTATTTCAAAATACTTTTATTTTGTCATTTGAGACTCATTCTTAAAGAATCTAATTTTACAAAAATCTAATAAAAAATGAGAGTATTCACATATTTTTGATATATTTTCCTAAAGATAATAATTAATTAGGTTGTCATGTTTTTTATTAAGTAAATCAGGTCTTACAGGGTGCCTGAAACCCAAAATAGAGTGAAAGATCAGAAAGATTGGCTAGACTGAAAGGACAGAGCCACTCAAAAAATAGGCCACCAAAGGTCCGCAGAACTACGTCTTGAAGGGGCCCTAGAACCCTGTACACTCATATTTTTAGGGGGGTCTAAACCCCCACTAAGACGAAAAGCTACATATAGCTATATTTTACTTGAAACCCAGTAGCACAGACCCAAAAACCCGACTGCAACCTGAAAAAGATAGCCACGTTGTCTAGATCAGGTTCCTGAAGGCCACAACCTAACTATAAACCCCACCCAATCTAGTACTGGGGATTTATCTAGCTCCCCACACAAAGAATAATAGCTGCTAAAAGGATAGGCATAAAGGACAAGATGCCTTTAAGGATCTCTGGAAAAAATAGCAAGGGTTTTGACTTGGTGCAAAAAACCAAAAACCTCCCTCTAGAGGACCACCCCAGAGGGGTGATAATGTGAGAAAACAAAGAATGATAAGAATTAAAAACCTTTGATCTTCTCACAAAAGTGTCTTTCCTTCTACTAGTCTAGACATCGCCAAGAGAAACCCACTCCACCTCAATAGGAGCATCAATCACCTCAATAGGGACTATATTGAGATATATCCCAAGGAGTATCAAAAAGTTTAATCATGAAGATAGAATGAGATGCCAAATACCATTTGACAAACTAGAAGAGTTTGTACAAGGAAGGTAACATAGAAATACTTGATATTAAGTGACGGACTAAAATTTTAAATCCTCTAACAAGGTCACACCTAAGATTGTGTTTGTTACCTTTAACAGGGTTGGCTCTTCACTGAGCTCACTTTAGAAGACTAAAAAGTTTTGGTTACCAGTCCCAAGTGGTTTCTCCCCTAATAGGGTTTCTACATTAAAAATCCATGTGTCAATGTGTTTATGATTCATTAATTTAGTGTTTTGCATTACACATTGCTAATCTAGATTGATCGGTATACTCTAAGTAATTTACTAGTTTTCGGTAAATTAACAGACTGCTATTATGTAAACATACAGAATAAGGTTTAACAAAGTATTCTGAGCAATAGTAATTTGATAAGCATATTGGAAGGCATTCATCTTATAGGAATGAAGATAACTAGAGGCTTAATATTGTGGCACTAAGATTTTGGGTTGATAATTGGAATATTTTTGAGGCCAATGATTCACTCCCCCCCCCTCTCAATTATTACTAACAATTGGTATCAGAGCTTGTGTGCTTAGAAAGTGAGTTTAACAGCTCAAGAAAAAGGTTAAAACATGAATAGATAAGATGTGCCCAAGTTGAATAACTACAACTTTGCATCATGGAAAAGGAGAATAAGACTCCACCTATCAATTATTGGAAATGATGTTACTCAATACCTTGATATTGAATATGTGTTTCCTACAGGACCTCACACTCTTGAGAAATTAAGAGTAAAGCATGAGCATAATTGCATGATGATAGAACTTGCCTCATCACTCTGCGATGCTGAGTTTGAAGATGTGAAAACCTGCACCTCTGCAAAGAAAATGTGGGATAAGTTAAAGTTGGTACATGGCGGAGATGTCAATGTACTAAGAGCCAAGGCAGAAAGCCTAAGAGGGAGGTTTGATGACCTAAGGATGAAAAAAGGAGAAAATATCACTCGGTATAGTTGCAGAATCAAAGAGGTAGTCAATGCTATCTGAGGAGTTAGAGGTGTACTTGAAGAGGAGATAGTGGTAAGTAAAATCTTAAGAACCTTACTGCCTAAATATGCTATTAGAGTTTTTTCTATTTAAGAAATGAGAGCAGTTGCAAAAAATATAGTTACTCTAGATAGTCTGATTGGTAGACTAATTTCATTTGAGATGAATAAATTTGATAATATTGTCTTACCATCTATAGACTCTGCATACAAATATTCTTTAAAGATAAGTAACTCAAGTCATAGACATGCTATTAGAAATGATAGTGAAAGTGATAATGAGGATCAACGACTTGATGAGATTGAAGCACTAATGGTAAGAAGATTACAGAGAGGAAAATATAGCTACAAAGGTAAATTACCAATTGTATGTTTCAATTGTAAAGAGGTTGGACACTTTGCTACAAGATGTCCAAACAGAAGAAAAGATGATAGAGGTAATGACAAATCATATGAGAAGAATTTTGATAGAGGTGATAACAGAGATTACGAACCAACCGTAAATATGACAAAAGAGATACCTGAGACTACAAGGACAAAGGGAAGAAATCTTGTTACCTAGGTGAGGAAAAAGCTAATGACACTGACACCAAATCAGAAGAAGACATTGAGATAGTATTTGTAGCCATGAAGGATGATTCAGACGAATAAGAAGAAAGGTATGTAGAAACTGCACTCATATCTAAAGTTAGTAAGAATGATGTCTGTATCATAGATAATGGATACACTCACCATATGACTGGTGATAAACAAAATTTTGAGACATTTGAATATTGTAATGGTGGTTCAGTAAGAATGGGAAATGATACACCTTGTCAAGTTTAAGGTAAAGGAACTATAATGCTGAATAACCTGATCAAATGTGAAAATGCTTATGTGGTAAAAGGACTGAATTATAATTTGTTAAGTGTTTTAGAGATGAATAATACAGGTCACCAAGTGAAATTTGAAAATAATAAGGAAAATATCTTCAATGAATCAGGAAGGTTGATCGAAACCGGTGAGAAGACAAAAGGTAACATTATCTATCTTGATGACACTAACACCACTTGTTTAATGGCTAGAAACGAAGCCAAATGGTTGTGACACAAAATATTGTGTCATGTGAATTTTAAAAACATGATAAAGATAAGAAACAAAAGGAATGTCAGAGGCTTACCGAGCATGACTAATCTTGAGCATATCATGTGCAAGAATTGTCAAAAAGATAAGATGACAACGTCTAGTTTCAAGAGTAAAACCCATACATCTAATGCAATTTTAGAATTAGTACATACTGATCTATGTGGACCCATGAGGACAAAGAGTTACTATGGAGATAGGTATTTTATTCTCTTTGCTGATGATTATTCTAGAATGATGACAATCATTTTATTAAAAGATAAATCGGAAGCATTCAAGATGTTTAAATGGTATAAGCTATGGTAGATAAACAAAGTGAAAAGAAATTGAAATTCTTAATGTCAGATAGAGGAGGGGAATTTACTTTATATGAATTCACTAACTATTGCAATGAGCATGGAATTAAAAGATAGGTTTCTGCACTAAGAACACCACAACAAAATGGAATTACTGAAAGGAGAAAGAAAATATATTGTTGACTGTGCAGGAACATTGATGATTGGGAAAATCATCACTCAAACTTTCTAGAGGGAAGTTTTTAGTACTATTGTCTACACATTAAACATAGTACAATTGAAGAAGGACACAAAGAAGACACCCTATGAGCTTTGGTATGGTCATACCCAATGTAAGTTACTTTCAAAATCTTTGGTAGTCAATGTTATATTTTGAAGGATGATAGAAATGGAAAACTTGACTCCAAAAGTGAAGAAGGTATCTTTCTAGGGTACTCAACCAAAAGAAAGGGTTATAAATGTCTTAACAAGTCATCTAATTGATGCAAGAGCATCTTGGGTCAATGGCAATCCTATACACCCAAAAAGATGTTTGTTTTAGTCTTTCAGTTGCTGGTTTCTGTTGCTCGACATTGCTGGTTGCTGGCTCGGCATTGCTGGTTGCTGGCTCAGCATTGCTGGTTGTTGGCTCAGCTTTTCTATTGCTCCACTTTTTTGGTTTTTGGCTTGGCATTTCTGGTTGCTGGCTCGGCTTTGCTATTTTTTGTTGCTCGGCTTTGCTTTGCCGAGTGTTCTGTTTCTCGGCCGTGCTTGTGCCGAGTTGGTCTCTTTGGTAGTTGGAGCTGCTGGCCGACTTCGTCATTTAATTTTCGTAGTGGGATTTATTTGGGATCTATCTTGGGATCCATGTGGACCTAAATCTGGGTCTCCCCTTTGTAATTGAGTGCCGACTACTTTTTTGGACTCTTGTATATATTCTATTGTATGTTCTTAGTTTAGGTATGAAGTCTTAGAGCAAGAAGGCAAATGTTAAGATATTGAAGATCTGAGACCTCTGTAGTTGGAAGATCATTTGTGATACATTTTGATGTATATGGCCATAAACAAGAAGGACTTACAGCCTGGCATGCATGGATTTTGATCATTGATAATATAAAATATCTCCACATTTCTCTTCTCTCACCGTTGTTGTTGTTGTTGTGTAATTTCACATTTTATCTGCAAGGTGGTTGGCTGTGGGTGTGCCCTAGGCCCTGCAGTCCATCCCTCCTTGCTTTAGGTGGTATCAAAGCAAGTCAAGATTCATGGTTCCTTCTTGTGAACTCTAAAGATATTTTTTGTAGGGTGGCAGGTTGCGATCTGACCTACAATTACAGAGAGTTTCAAGATGGTTCGTGCGAGAGGAAATTCTGATCAAGGTCTGGCCGATATGCTTAGACAAATGGATGCAAGATTGGAAGATGTTGAGATAGTCTAGCGCAGAGGAAGACATCTTGAAGATGTTAGTGATGATGAGTTTGAAGAGGTTCAAGGTGAAGCTGCACCTGCACCTGTGATGGACCAGGAAGAAGAAATATTCCTAAGAGCCTTGACAAGTTTTAAATCCACACCTCAGTTTGTTCCTCCTAAGTATAGTGGAAAGCTAGATTCTGATGAATTGATTGACTGGATCACTGAAATGGAAAATTATTTTGAATATGAGAATGTTACAGAAAACAAGAAGGTCAAGATTGCAGGCACAAAACTAAAGGGTCATGCATCCTTATGGTGGGAACATCTGCAATTGGAAAAGAAGAAGAAAGGTAAAGACAAGATCAAGATATGGGATAAGATGGTGAACAAGTTGAAAGGAAAGTTTCTACCCTATGATTACCAGATTAACCTAGTTTGGAGAATGCAAAGTTTGAAGCAGAAGGACAAATCTGTGAAGGATTATACTGAAGAATTCTACAGGTTGGACATTAGATCTGGACATGTTGAAGATGAAACAGAAAGAGTTGCAAGATATCTGAATGGCTTGAGGAGTTCAATACAAGATGAGATAATTTTGATCAAGATGGAAGGTATTGAAGAGGCATATAAATTTGCCCTAAAAGCTGAAGAAAAGTTGAATAGAAGATACGAACAAAGGCAAAGAGGTAGAGGTGGAAGATTCCCTAGAGGAAGAGGCAGATCTCATGGTCAAAAATAACATATCTGAACCAGACAAGTCAAATGCAGACACTAATAAAGATAAAGGAAAGACTGAATGGAAAGGTGGAAATCCATACAGAGGAAGAGGTAATTACTCCAAAGGTGGTTATAGCATAAGAGGATTCCAAGTAAATTGTTACAATTGTGTTGAAGGACACAAATCCTTTGAATGTACACATGCAAGAAAGAAAGGTGGTAGCAGTAGCAGAAATGCATTAATTCAAGAAGAGACATCCAATAAACTTGAAAATAACCTCATGATCAGAAGGATACTATGGAGTGAGAAAGATAAGCAAGATCCTATTAGAAAAAGTTTGTTCAAAACTAGATGTAGAATTGCAGACAAAGTTTGGAAAGTCATTGTTGATAGTGGAAGCTCAGAAAATTTGGCATCTAAAGAAATGGTTGCAAATTTGAAGTTGGAAAGGATGAAACATCCCAAACCCTACAAGATCTCATGGATCAAGGATGAGCACACATTAATGGTAAGTGAACAATGTTTTGTGAATCTGAAAATTGGAAAGTACTATGATAAGGTGTTGTGTGATATTATGCCAATGGATTGTTGTCATATTTTGTTGGGTAAACCTTGGCAATATGATAGACATGATATACATGATGGAAGGCTGAATAGATATTCTATTTGGGTTGATGGTAAGAAGCAAATTTTGTTTCCTTTGATTGAAGAATCTACTGATGAGATATGTACATCTGTGAAAGTTTGTCTGATGGAAGGTAGACAGTTTGTTAAAGATCTGAAAAGAGATGATATTTGTTATGCTTTGATTCCTAACAAACCAAGTAAGAATGCAAAAGATGATGTACCTACACAAGTTGAGAAGTTGTTGACTGAATACAAAGAAATCATTTCAGATAATGTACCTGATGGTTTGCCACCAGTCAGGGATATCAGTCATTGTATGGATCTGATTCCTGGAGCTAGTTTACCAAATAAAGCACCACATAGGTTGACACCTACTAAAAATGAAGAGATCAATCGACAAGTTCATGAATTGTTGAACAAAGGCTTAATCAGATAAAGTTTGAGTCCATGTGCAGTGCTTGCTGTGTTGGAACCTAAGAAGAATGGAGAATGGAGAATGGAGAATGTGCACTGATTCCAGAAAAATAAATAAAATCACAGTGAAGTATAGGTTTCCTATACCAAGAATGGATGATATAATGGATTGTTTGAATGGAGAAAAGTATTTTACCAAAATAGATTTGAAAAGTGGGTATCATCAGATCAAAATCAAAGAAGGAGATGAATGAAAAACTACTTTCAAGATAAAAAAAGGTTTGTATGAGTGGTTGGTTATGCCTTTTGGTTTAACTAATGCACCAAGTACATTTATGAGATTGATGAATGAGTTTTGAAGAAATTCTTGAATAAATGTGTGATTGTATACCTAGATGATATTCTAATATTCAGTAAAACCAGAGAAGAACATTTGATGCATATTAGTCAAGTGTTGTAGAGATTGAAAGAGGAAAAGTTGTTGATAAATCTAAAGAAGTGTTCCTTCATGAAAGAAGAACTTGTGTATTTGGGTTTTGTGATTTCAGCTGATGGTTTGAAGATGGATCCAGAGAAGGTTGAAGCTATATTGAGTTGGTCTACACCTAAGAATGTTACTGAGGTAAGATCATTTCATGGAATGGCAAATTTTTACAGAAAGTTTATCAGAAATTTCAGTTCTATTTGCAATGCTATGACTGAGACAATGAGAGGAGACAAAAGAGAATTCAAATGGACACATGGAGCTGATAAGAGTTTTGAAGCTTTAAAATAGAAGGTTTTTGAATTACCTGTGCTAGCCTTACCTAATTTTCATAAGGTATTTCAAGCTTAGTGTGATGCAAGTGGAAGTGCAATTGGAGCTGTATTGATGCAAGAAGGTAAACTTGTTGCTTTCTTTAGTGAAAAGTTGAATGATGCAAAGAGAAAATATTCTATCTATGATAAAGAATTCTATGTTATTGTGCAAGCTATGAAGAAATGGAGGCATTACATGATGCCAAATGAATTTGTGTTGTATAATGATCATAAGGCTTTACAGTATTTGGGTAGTCAAAACAAGTTGAATTAGAGACATATGAAATGGGTAGAGTTTTTGCAGAGTTTTACATTTTTTATTAAGCATAAGAGTGGAGTTTCTAATAGAGTTTCTGATGCATTGAGTAGAAGAAGATCTTTGTTGACTGAAATGAGAATTGACATTCTTGGCTTTGATGTCATGAAGAGATTGTATGAAGATGATCTTGATTTTTCAGAGCAGTGGAGAGTGTGCAGAGCACCTAATACTGTAACATAAAAAATGTTAGGTTGATTTTATTGAATGAATGTTTATGTTACCAAAATGTAAAGGAGAGAATTGTGGTTTAAGAGGGTTTGAATTGTTGATTGTATATTGCAATTGTGATTGTGATTAAGGGAAGATAAGATGCTCCTTTCCTTCACCCTCAAATACACAAATAGGAGATCCAATTTTGATCAACCCCAAAGGGTTAATAGACAAATGAATCCAATATTTGGAAAGAGACCAAGAAAGGGGATCTTAAATTTTGTAAATTGATTGATTAATATGATTAATGACAGTAATTGAAAAGAATAGGAGAAAGTACCAACCTTCCAAAGTGGCATATTAAAGATTGATGTTTTCTGAGATCTGTAGACCATTTCTAGAGATGCTGACAGTTGATACCGAACCAGAACAGAGAGACAGACAAAACCCAAAAAAAAAAATTGTTCCGATGTCATCTAATGAAAAAGGTTGACCCTGTACCAGTTTTTCCAACTCAATTTTCTCAACTCCGAAAGTGTCCCTATTTGCGCAGTCCGAAAGAAATCCGAAAAGGGTATCCAGATTTGGCCTCAAATTTACAGTCCCAACCTGTACCTACAAGGAAAATGTTTTTTTGTTGGGGGAAAGGGGTTTTCCTTGGTCAAACCCCGATTTTGGAATTAACCTTATAGTATAATTGAAATTGTAGAGATAAACAAAGTAAACACATAAATTCACCTTGCTTGTAATGTCCTTGTGATGGATTCAAATCCGTGGATCCACAAGTATGATTCAAAACATGGAATGTAGAATGGAAGGATGTCTTCAATCTATTTCTTGTAGATCTCCAACAGCAAGTCTTGAATAGGTTCTTGATCTTGACAAGGGATTTGGAAGAAGATGGATGGAGAGATCACCAAAAGGGCACTTTTTGGCTTGAATCCTTCAATGGCCTCCAATGGATCTCCTTCATGCAAATGGATACTTGAGAATGATGGATGCTT
>MU227713.1:5396217-5406623 GCA_018584345.1 Thuja plicata | reverse complement strand
GCCTTATATGGTTTCTGGGGTTTTTGGGCCTTCCGGACACAATGGTGGTGTCCGTTTGAGCCCAAAGTGCCTCCAACAATAGAGACCCCCCAGAACCACGAAAAGAAGCCGAAAAAGCTTCTGAAACCCTCTGAGCTTCAATGAAACAGGAGCAGCGAACAGCAGATCAGCTCTGATACCATGTTGAGATTGAAGAAGGTCAATCTACCCAAGAAACACCTGCATGCAAAACAACTGCTACAAGAATGAAGAAGACAGAAGAGAGAAGAGACAGAAGCTATGGCGGCCGATAGGCCAGAGAGTGCAAACACATGTTGACAGAAAAATATGTTCTCTATTCAACAATAAAGATGATTACAAACTCCTTATGAAATACAAAGAAGACAATCCTTATAAAGGATGTCGAAACCCTAAACGGGCAATTGCAAGGAAATGGAAACTTTCCTAAAACTGCCTAAGTGAAACTTAAGCACTAAAGAGCAATTGCTAAATTACTCTAACAGGCTGGACACTTTGGAATTGATAAAACATTGAGTTTGCTGAAGGAGAGGTATTTTTGGCCTCAATTATATAAGGATGTTCTGAAATTTGTGAGAAGTTGTGGAGTCTGTCAAGTTGCAAAAGGAGTGAGTCAGAATACTGGTTTGTATTCACCTATTATTGTTCCTAAGAAACCTTGGAGTAATATCAGCATGGATTTTGTTCTTTGACTTCTGAGGATAGGAAGAGGTAATGATTCCATAGTTGTTGTTGTGGATAGATTTTTTAAAATGACACATTTCATACCATGTAAGAAAACATCAGATGCAGTACATATAGCAGATCTTTTCTTTAAGGAGATTGTCAGATTACATGGATTACCAAGAAGTATCATCTCTGACAAAGACAGAAATTTTGTAAGCTATTTTTGAAGAACCCTTTGGAGGAAGCTGAATACTGAGTTGAAGTTTAGTTCTACATTTCATCCACAGACTGATGGACAGACAAAATTTGTAAAGATAAGTTTGGGTAACTTGTTGAGATGTTTAGTTGGAGACACACCAGAAAATTGGGATTTGATTTTAGCACAAGAAGAGTTTGCATACAACAGTTCAGTAAATAGAAGTACTGGAAGAAAACCCTTTGATATTGTTCACGGCGCTTAGCCTAGAGGTATATCAGATTTGAGAAATATTGTTGGTGAAGAGAAAACAAGTGTTGAAGTAGAAGAATTTGCAGAATTTATGAGGACATTGCATAAGGATGTAAAGAAGAATTTGGAGAAAAGTAATTAGAAATACAAAGATGATGCAGACAGATCAAGAAGACATAAGACATTTGAAGTTGGTGATGTTGTGATGGTTCATTTGAAGAAAGGAATATTTCCTATTGGAACATATGGAAAGCTGAAGATGAAGAAATTTGGTCCTTGTAAAATACTAAGAAGATTTTACAGTGGAAATGCTTATGAAGTTGAATTACCTGATGAAATGGACATATCACCTATTTTTAACATTTCAGACTTGTATGAATATCATGAACCTGATGAAGAAGTGACTATACCAAGTAATTATCCTAAGAAAAAGATAGAGGAAGTTGAGAAGATCCTGAAACAGAGAGTTGGCAGAAGTACAAGAGGAAAGGAATACATGGAATATTTGGTAAAGTGGAAGAATAGACCAATTGAGGACTCATCTTGGATTTCTCAATCTAAGTTGGATTCATTTCAGGTTGGACCTGACACATGATTCTGAGAATCATTTCTTTTCAACCCCAAGTGTCTGATGCAGGAGCATCTTGGGTCAATGGTAATCCTATACGCCCAAAAAGGTGTTTGTTTTACTCTTTCAGTTGCTAGTTTATGTTGCTCGGCATTGTTGGTTGTTGGCTCGGCATTGCTGGTTGTTGGCTCAGCATTTTTCGTTGCTAGCTTAGATTTTATGTTGCTCAGCTTTGCTAGTTGTTGGCTTGGCATTGCTGGTTGCTGGCTCGGCTTTGCTGGTTTCTATTGCTCGGCTTTGCTTTGCCAAGTGTTTTGTTGCTCGGTTGTGCCTATGCCGAGTTGGTCTCTTTGGGAGTTGGAGCTGCTGGCCGACTTCATCATTTAATTTTTGTAGCATGATTTATTTGGGATCTATCTTGGGATCCATGTGGACCTAAATCTTGGTCTTTCCTTTGTAATTGAGTGCTGACTACTTTGTTGGACTCTTGTATATATTCTATTGTATGTTCTTAGTTTAGGTATGAAGTCTTAGAGCAAGAAGGAAAATGTTAAGATATTGAAGATCTGAGACCTCTGTAGTTGGAAGATCATTTGTGATACATTCTAATGTATATGGCCGTAACTAGGAAGGCCTTACAGCCTAGCATGCATGGAGTTTGATCATTGATAATATATAAGATATCTACATTTGTCTTCTCTCACTATTGTTGTTATGTAATTCCACATTGTATCTGCAAGGTGGTTGGCTATGTGTGTGCCCTAGGCCCTGCAGTCTGTCCCTCCCTACTTCACTAACAAAATCATTGAAAGTGCAAATGTGAAAATAGATGAATTTGTAGAAAATAATGATAAAGAAAGAAAAACAGAATGAGAGGACTACAATAGGTTTGTTTATAAATAACCTCATAACCTACCCTAGAAATAGTGTATCACTCCCGTGCAACAGAACATTGCACTTGAGCATCAAGCTGCAATTATCAAAAATTGGTAAATTCCTCAAGATGATATTTTGAGTGATGGAGATCATAATAAAGGTCAAGAATGTGATCAGCATGATGAACAAAGAGATGAACTAAAACATGCCAAATATGTCACAAGACATCATCCATAGAATCAAATCATAGGAGATAAAAATGTTCGAATGAGAACAAGAAGCAAGTCGCTCAACACTAGATGTTTACTTTATGATTTTAAGCCTAAATCTGTTAATAATGCACTTGAGAATGTAGGATGGGTCAATCCTATGAATGAAGAAATAGAAAAAATTGAGAAGTACAATATATGGACACTAGTACCGAGACCAGATGACAAGAATGTCATCGGTACCAAATGTATATTCAGAAATAAGTTGAATGAGAATGGAGAAGTCACAAGAAACAAAGCAAGGTTAATATGCAAGGGATATGCACAAGAAGAAGGTATTGATTATGGAGAAACCTTTGCACCCATTGCTAGACTATAAGGAGTTAGAATCTTACTTTCTTATGTTGCATTTAAAGGATTCAAGGTATACTAGACGGATGTCAAATCTACATTCCTAAATGGAATACTGGAAGAAGAGGTATACGTTGAAAAACCAGAAGGGTTTATTGATTCAGACAAGAGAAACATGGTATTTAGATTACATAAACCCTTGTATGGATTGAAACAAGCACCTAGATCCTGGTATGAAAGACTTCACTCCTATCTCATTAGCATAAAATTTGTTAGAACAAGTGAAAATAGCAATCTGTAATTAAAAGAAGATACCGATGGTAATATTTTGATTGCTGAAATTTTTGTTGATGATGTCATTTTTGGGGTAAATGAATTGTTATGAAAATCCTTTTCTAATGAAATGTGAAAAGAATTTGAAATGTCTATGTTTTGGGAGATCAAATTCTTTCTTTGTCTACAGATTCTTCAACAAGATACAGGCATATAGATCACACAGTCCAAATACATCAAGGAAGTGCTGAAGATATTCAAGATGGAAGATTCCAAACCAGTTGGGACACCTATGGCTACCATATGTAAGCTAACAAAAGAAGAAAAATCAAATGAGGTAAATCAAACATTGTATAGATCAATGATTGGAAAACTAATGTATGTTCTTCATACCAGACCAGATATAGCACATGTAGTTGGAATAGTTACAAGATTCTCTACTAAACTCAAAGAATCACATATGACTATTGTCAATAGAATTTTGAGATATCTGAAGAAAACTGAGGACTATGGCTTATTGTATAAAAGAGAAGGAAAATTTGAGCTAAAAGTATATATAAATGTTGATTGGGCTAGAAATATTGATGACTAAAAGAGCACAACTAGAGGAGCATTCTTCATGGGTGACAGAATTATCACATGGATCAACAAGAAGCAAGGATACATCTCTCAGGATACTACAGAAGTAGAGTATGTGGTTGTTGCTACAAATTTCTCCAATATTGCCTGGATCAAATAGTTGCTGGAAGGTATGAATATGAAGATTCTTGAACGAGTAATTATCTATTGTGATAACACCAGTGCAATTAACATTTATAAGAATCCAATCATGCATGCTAAGATTAAGCATATTTCTATCAAGTATCACTATCTAAGAGAAAAAGTGCAAGCAAAGGAGGTGATACTAGAATATGTTCAATCAAAGGAATAATTAGCTAATATATTCACAAAGCCATTACCAGAAGATGCATTTGAGTACCTAAGACAGGGACTAGGGCTCCAACCCTTGTCTATAGGTTTATAGTCAGAAAATGGAAGCACTTCCATTGTAAGACTTTTTAGCCTTCTAAGTAAGTGCTTTGGGGTCATATCAAGCACCTTGAATGGGTTACTGTGTTAGACCTGGCTTTCCCCCTGTTTTGCCCCTCTTTCCACTTCTTTCCAGCCTGATTTCTACATTGTGGACTGTAGACCTAAGATTCTGGACTTCAAGGTCAGGGTTGATCTTTTTGGTCTATGTCAACCTTAACCCTAACCTATGTCAAGGTTGATCTTGACCTTGACCCAAGGTTCAAACTTCAAGGTCTTTTCAAAAGTTATTTTCCACTTTCGGGTCAGCTTTTTCAGGTTCCAAATCATTGATTCCTAAATTATATTTAATATAGGTCCTCTCCTAGGGTTAAAGTCTTTAATGGGAATTTAATTATCCTATGTCAGCCTCCTTAGAATATTGTGCCCTAGTTTCATATAAAAGGGAGCCTTTCTCCCCTCATTTTCTCTAAGTCCTCTATTGAAGCCTAAGCATCCTTGAGAAATTGAGGAACATTATCAAGTGAAGTCCAAGAAAGGTAAGGAACAATATTTCAAGAAAGAATTCATCTATTCAAGCATCCATTTTCATGAAGGAGATCCATTGGAGGCGATTGAAGGATTCACGCTACATAGTGCCCTTTTGGTGATCTCTCCACCAACCTTCTTCCAAGCCTCTTCCAAATTCAAGAACCCATTCAAGACTTGGTGTTAGATATCTACAAGAAAGAGATTGAAGACATATTACAATTCTACATCCTACATATTTGGTGCATACATACTTGTGGAATCAAGGATTCGAATCCTCCACAAGGACATTTTCAAGCAAGGTGAATTTGTGCATTTACTTTGTTTATCTTTATGGAATTTCAATTACATATATTTGAGGTTAATTCCAAAACCAGGGTTTGACCAAGTAAAATCCCTCCCCCCAAACAAAAAAACCTCTTTTTCTTGCAGGTACAGGATCAAGACTACGGATTTGGACTCAGATCTGGATACCCTTTTCAGCTTTCTTCCGGACTCCGCGAACAAATTCTTTGTCGGACCTATGTAGGTCAAGGTTGACACTATTGGGTCAAGGTTGACATTTGTGGGTCAAGGTCAACCTTTTTAATAAGACGGTTTTAGATCAAAAAAATATTTATGGGGTTTGTTTGTCTCTGTGTTCTAGTTCTGGATCATACTTCAGTTTTTCCAGAAACAGAGTACAGACCTCAGAAAACAACATTCTTTGATCTGCAATTCTTTAAGGTTAGTACATTTCTCCTATTTCTTCAATTACTGTCATATATCATATCTATATATTCAATTAACAAAATTTAAGATCTCCTTCTTTACTCTCTTTTCCAAATAGTTGATTCATTTGTGCATTGATCCTTCTTTGGGGTTAATCAACTTGGATCTTCCATTTGTGCATTTGAGGATAGAAGAAGAGAATCTTATCTTCTCCTTAATCACAATTGAAATATATAATCAAAACAATTCAATTTCAATGTAAAGGTTAGGGAAATACACAATCAAACCCTAATAAAACTAAATAAACACAAAAGAACGATTTTTTCTTTCTTTACATTTTGGTGAACCCGCGATAGACAACTCTTCATTTTTGGTGTTAGATTTACATTGTTTATGTTAGATCTTGCATGTTATTTCAATTACATTTAAAATTAATAAATCAAAATTTGGTATGAGTTCATTGTCATTGTATTGGTGTATGAGATT
Source organism: Thuja plicata (assembly GCA_018584345.1). Lineage (NCBI taxonomy): Eukaryota > Viridiplantae > Streptophyta > Pinopsida > Cupressales > Cupressaceae > Thuja > Thuja plicata. The sequence goes on along the minus strand of MU227713.1, from coordinate 5,400,460 downwards.
TACCACCTCTAGTCCTACTTACAGTATCCTGGTTAGAAGAATTCGTAGACTTATGGGTTCCTTCAATTCTGAGTCTTCCTCTCTTTTCCTTAGGATTCTCGATGATAATTTGATAAATAATGATTCCCATCCTTCTATGGAGCATAAATCTTCTCACTCATCACATGATGAGGATGGTGCTTTAAGAGTTCCCCCTGAACAAGTGCAAAACCTTTCAACCTAACTTGATAAAATGGGAAATTGGCTTATCCAAGAAAACCATAATCAAGATTCTATCCAAGCTATAGAGGCTCTTAAGAAAGTCCTCCATGATAATGATAAAGGTATTAATTTTTTGTGTAGTATTACTCATCTTGTGAATTTGAATGTTAAACCTTTAGCTCAAGAAGCTCAAGAGTTAGGATTGACACCTATTGTCACTAGCATAGGACCTTCTTCTGTTCCTCTACCTAGTATTCCTACTTACACTCCTCCTTTGATAACAACTTCTCTCCCAAGTGCACCTATCCTTGTGAGTGTTCCACCGACATCTTTACCTACCTCACAACCTTCATATCATAGTGTTCCTTTTACTTATGCTAATCCTCTTCCAACTGTGGTTCCTAATGTTCCACCGGTTGTGTCTTCTATTCCTGCTGCTTCTTACACTTTTCCTAGTGTTCCTAATATTTCTATGCCACCTGTTTCCTCTAATGATTCTATAATTATTAGTTTGGCTCAGACTGTGTCATCCTTATAGCAACAAATTGCATCTTTAACTCAATCCAAATTTAGCAATCCTACATGTGACATGGGTAGTCCTTTATCCCTAGACATCATTCATGCTACTGTCCCTCAACAAGCCGATATGCCTCATCTTGAGAATTACAATGGTAAAGGTGATCCCATTACTCATGTTAAAACATTTCAAATCCTTTGTAGTGATTATGCTCATGACCATAGGATTTTAGCTAAATTTTTTGCTAGAACCTTTTGAGATAAGGCTTTACAATGGTATTGTTCCTTACCTCCTTATACCAATGATTCTTTTCCTAAACTTGCTAATTCCTTCATACAAAAATTTCAAAATAACATTGGACCACAAGTGTCCTTATATGATTTAATGCATTATAAACAAAACATTAAGGAAAAATTGACTGATTTTATTGGTAGATTTAAGCATTTGCATACTCAGATTTCTTATCCTATTCCTGATATTGATATTCAACATATGTTTATTTCAAATTTACAAAAAGATATTATAGATAAGATTCTTCTTACTTAATTTACCTCCTTTCAACAATTGTGTGCAACACTTCACCATTATCAATTACAAGTGAGTCAGTTTGAGAGCAACACTCTAATGGCTCCTATTTCCATTGATTAGGGTGACAATGCTCCTAATCCTAATAAGTTGCAGAAACCTAACAACTATGTCAAGATTAATAAACAGACGAATGCAGTTTCTTATAAAGTTGCGGCTACATCCAATAATGTTACTTCTGCATCCACTGCTTTCTGTATGAATCATATGTTTACTCCTCTCTCTGAAACTTTTCATTCTATAATGAGTAGGTTGTTAAGTGCTAGCATGATTACCTTACCTCCTATTCGATCTCTTCTTCCCACCATGATAGCTTCAAAATCCTTTGATTCTAAAGCTTTCTACCTATACCATCATCAGAATGGCCATGATACTAAAAAATGTTACTCTCTAAAGCATAAAATCCAAGACTTAATTGATTCTAAAGCTTTAACTATTGATAATTTTGATGGTAATGGGAATAAGTCTATTTCTCCTCCTAATCAAAACCTTCAAATCTATATCAATCCTTTACCTACACATGATACAAATACTATAGCTCAACCATCTTCTATGGATATCATTTACGATTCAAAGATGGATGATCTTAATCACATTGTTAATCATGTGGAGAGTGTTGTGCCATCTCAACTTACTATTCAAGATCCTTCACCTCCACTTCAACTTCTAATTCCACCTAAACATCAAAAACAAACTAAGGATAAGCAACCTAGGGAACTTTTAATTACCTTTGATGATACTCAAACGATTAAGGCTCCCGATGGTCCCCTTTATATCTATGCTAGGATTGCTAAGATACCTACTCGTGGTTGTCTAGTTGATACCACATCTTTAATAAATGTCCTTACTAAGGAAAATATGTTTATGAAAGGCCTACAACATGTTTATTATGATCCATCTGATGCATGGATCCAAACATGTAATGGTTTTCTTTATCCTGCACTTGGTTCTATTAACTTACCTGTTAAACTTGGTGGTAAAGTTGTAGATACTACTTTCATCATTATTCCTACTTCTGATCAATTTCAAATCAAATTTGGCCTACCTTGGATAACTGCTATGCATGCTATCACTTCTCCCATTCATAAATGTCTTATGTTCATTCATAATGGGGAAGTCAAAATGATTAATCATAGTTTGTATCAACCTTCTAGGCCTAGATATTGTGCTACTCTCGATTTCCTTTGGCCCTCATTACCTAACTCATGTCCTCCTCGCCCTGATCATCTCTTTTGCTCATATCAAGATTACAAACATCACAAAATTGCTGATTTAAGTATTCCTTAGATTGATTCCAACCGTGGTCTTTTTCCTACTCCTGCAATACCTCCTTTATCCATTGCTGCTAATAATATTAATCAAAATTCTACTGTTTCATTGCAACCTATTGAGAATCCTCCTATAGAACCTATGAAGGAACCTATTGTCATTTCTCCTAGTTCTCAAAACATTCCAACCAAAGATAAATGCAACAAATCTTCTAATGAACGTCGTAAGAAGCGTAGAGCTAATGCTAGAGCCCATGCTTCTATGATTTGAAACTCATTACCTACTTTCGACCAACCCATGCCTAATGCATTAGATCTTAATATTCATAATGATGTTAAGATGAATGAGTATGATGATCCTTTTCACATCTTGGATCCTATTTCAATCAACCTTGATGAGGAGGACACTCTCGATGATCCTATTGATCTTAGTGATGAATATGAGACCATTGATCTTGATAATGATTTACCTCATATGCTTTCAACTCAATTAACAATTACACCTAGTATTGAGCATTGTGATTCTCAAAAGGATCCTTGTTTGGAACTGGCTATCATTCCAACTGTATTGGATATAGTCCCACTTGCAAGTTGCCCACCTTCCATCAATAACATAAACCAAGATGGGGAGGGTCGACAACATGCTTGATTGGCTCATCCTTTATGGTAGCCCTTTTTGTGTTTGTATGTTGTAATGTGCTTCTCCCATAATGTGGTTTTAAATGTTTGTTAGATTCTTTTATATAACCCTTGTTACTCTGTTGGTGCAAGGTGATAAAGGATTCAAACCTATTGTACAAATTCCTCTATATGTATCTATATTCTTCTATATGTTGTTTCATGTTATGTTGTACTTGTGCTTTTGTTTGTAACTATTTTCCTTGTATAATATGCTTGGATCTGCGACATGGTAGCACTAATTCTTTTTGGTCTCCATGTTGTGGTCCGAAAATATTCTTCTTCGTAACTCTTAAGTTTTCTTTCCTCCTTTGTGATTGTAGTTCTACTTTCTTTTGGGAATGATGTCAATTCATTTGCAATAATATCATATTCATATATACATGTTATCTTATGATCATATTGACACCACATTAGGTAAATCTCTCTTGTGTTCTTATGTATGTTTATGTTTTATTTCCCGTGATTTGTCTTTCTTTAGGGGCATCTCGCAGTGGAAACGTAATCCATAGAGTTGTGTATGTTTTCGTTAAAACCATTGCTCTTGTTAAAGTGTTAGAAATAAATTTAACATGGGGGCATACACTCTACTCACTTTTTTCACACACGCACATTCAAAATAGTTTTCAAACACTTAAAAAGTTTCCCTTTATGGATTAAAAACTAATCCTTAAAGCATGGTCATTTTTTACTTTTTAGGATCTCTTGATCCCTCCAGTTTAAAATTACACAGATCTCTTGATCCCGCCAGTTTTCAAATTATAATGTTTTTGATCCCTTTGAGAATGGATCTCCCTAATGGGTTGACTAGTGAGTATCCACATTCACTAGGCAGTTCAACTCTATCTTTCTAGTTACGATTTTTTATGTGGTTCACAATGGGACATAAGTTCTCATTGGGCAAGATAATCACACCCTTTCTCTCTCTTCTTAACTAAGTGATGTCTCTCTTATGGTGATCTTAGGGTTGATAAAGACTTAAGTCTCTTGGGGG
>MU227713.1:5374675-5396167 GCA_018584345.1 Thuja plicata | reverse complement strand
CTCTCTTATGGTGATCTTAGGGTTGATAAAGACTTAAGTCTCTTGGGGGCTTGAGGATTTCTTTGTCCCTTCTGATTCCAATAAGATTGTCTTTTCTGTATGTTCTCCTTTACCAAGAGTTTGTGTTAAGCTCATACTCTTGCTAAAGTGGGGGCTAAATGTATAGTCAGAAAATGGAAGCACTTCCATTGTAAGACTTGTTTATCCTTCCGAGTAAGTGTTTTGGGGTCATATCAAGCACCTTTAATGGGTTTCTAAGTTAGACCTGGCTTTCCCCCTGTTATGCCCCACTTTCCACTTCTTTCTAGCCTGAATATTTCTGCATTCTAGAATGTAGACCTGAGATTCTGGAATTCAAGGTTAGGGTCGACCTTTTTGGTCTATGTTGACCTCGACCCTAACCTAGGTTAAGTTTGACCTTGACCCTGACCTAGGTCAAGTTCAACCTTGACCTTGACCCAGGGTTCAAACTTCAGGGTCTTACAGTTTCCAGATGTTGGTCTTTGCAAAAGTTATTTCCCGCTTCTGGGTCGACTGTTTCGGGTTCCAAAGCATCGATTCCTAAATTATATTTAATATATGTCCTCTCCTAGGGGTAAAGGCTTTAATGGGAATTTAATTATCCTATGTCAGCCTCCTTAGAAGATTGTGCCCTAGTTTCATATAAAAGGGAGCCTTTCTCCCCTCATTTTCTCTAAGTCCTCTATTGAAGCCTGAGCATCCTTGAGAAATTGAGGAGCATTATCAAGTGAAGTCCAAGTAAGCTAAGGAGAAAGATTTCAAGAAATAATTCATCCATTCAAGCATCCATTTTCATGAAGGAGATCCTATGGAGGCCATTGAAGGATTCAAGCTACATAGTGCCCTTTTGGTGATCTCTCCATCCACCTTCTTCCAAGCCTCTTCCAAATTCAAGAACTCATTCAAGACTTGGTGTTAGATATATACAAGCAAGAGATTGAATACATCCTACCATTCTAAATTCTATATATTTGGTGCATACATACTTGTGGGCTCAAGGATTTGAATCCTCCACAAGGACTTTTTCAAGTAAGGTGAATTTGTGCATTTACTTTGTTTATCTTTATGCAATTTCAATTACATATATTTGAGGTTAATTCCAAAAATGGGGTTTGACCAAGGAAAACCCCTCCACCCGAACAAACAAACCTCTTTTTCTTGCAGGTATAGGTTTAGGACTGTGGATTTGGACTCAGATCTGGATACCCTTTTCGGCTTTCTTCCAATCTTCGTGAATAGATTCTCTGTCTGACCCGTGTAGGTCAAGGTCAACATTATTGGGTTAGGGTTGACATTTGTGGGTCAAGGTCGACCTTTTTCATAAGACGGTATCAGATCAGAAAAATATTTATGGGTTTTGTTCATCTCTATGTTTCGGTTCTGGATCATACTTTAGTTTTTCCAAAAACAGAGTACAGACCTCAGAAAATAGCATTCTTTGATATGAAATTCTTTAAGGTTAGTATATTTCTCCTATTTCTTCAATTACTATCATATATCATATCTATATATTCAATTAACAGAATTTAAGATCTCCTTCTTTACTCTCTTTTCCAAATAGTTGATTCATTTGTGCATTGATCCTTCTTTCGGGTTAATTAACTTGGATCCTCTAGTTGTGCATTTGAGGATAGAAGAAGAGCATCTTATCTTCTCCTTAATCACAACTACAATATATAATCAACACAATTCAATTTAAATGTAAAGGTTAGGGAAATACACAATCAAACCCTAATAAAACTAAATAAACACAAAAGAAAGATTTTCTCTTCCTTTAAAATAGGTGAGTAAGCTGACTAGGATGTTGCATCAGCCTACAAATAATATGAAGATCATTCATGTTGATACAAACATCAAGATGAACAACAACAAATACATATGTACAAAACAAGGTACAAGTATACACCGAATACCAGAGAAATTGTATTGCTGATGGATAGGGAAATTCAAGGAATATATTATATAAAGGGAAGGAAGACGATATAAAAAGTTTTTGTTTGGCATTGTTGTCAAAGGGAGAGATTATTTCATTATCATAAGGGAGAGATTGTCTCATTGATCAGAAAATATTATATCATTATCGATTAAGTGAAGTTCATGAGAATCACAAGGAAGAGTTAATCAATATTCAAAGGGAGAGAGATTGATTACATACAAAATATTCATCTAAGGGAGAGAATTAACAAAGTGAGAGAGATCATACAAAGATAAAGATTGACATCAAAGGAAAAAGAGATTATCAAGAAGAGGAACAATCAAGGTAGAGAACATATCAGAATAGAGACATTAGATGCTACATCTATCCAATACAATGTTGAGCATTGGACTGTACAAGAAAGAATATTTGTTTTTTTATTAGGGAAAAAATAGGTTTGAAGGGGCCCTAAAACCTTTTACAAATAGATTTTGACAGTGATCTAGAACCACACTAATAAAATAAGTTATAATAAATCATACATTATAAATTAGCATGCAATACAAAACAAGACAAATACAATGTTGAGCATTGGACTGTACAAGAAATGATATCTATTTTTTTTATTAGGGAAAAAATAGGTTTGAAGGAGCCCTAAAACCTTTAACAAATAGATTTTGACAGGGATCTACAACTACACTAATAAAATAAGTTATAATAAATCATACATTATAAATTAGCATCCAAAAACTAGCAAACAAACATTAGCTAACAATAAAATGTCATACAAAGCTCTAGCTGCCCAACAACACAACAAAACATACCTAAGCCTTGCATAAAAGAAGAAATCTCCCAAGAAAGGAAATCCATAGAGTTTTGATAGGCTACCTAAAACTTTACATTGGGTTTTAACATGGCTTCTAAAACCATCATCACAGCCAGCATCAAAAGATTGACCATTAAAAAGCCAATCGAAATAGTGGGGTTCTGAATGGCTCCCCAAACCACCTTAGCAATAGGTTTTAACATGGCTCCCATAACCATTAGCACAATAATTCACAAAATATTGTTCATTAAGAAGTCATCTACAAGACCCAACCATTCCTTCCTCAAATCTCCTGAGAAACTCTTCTCCACCTAAATAGGAGAAGAACCCACCTCACCAGGATCAATACAGAAGGGAAAACTGGAAAGAGTGCCAAAAAGGAATTCAATCCTATTTTTGGGAAATCACAATAAAGAGCGACGCATAAAAAACACCATATATCTACATCTCTGAATCCATTATCCACCTCCATAATAAATACCATCACTTGAATAAGACAAAAGAGATAGGAAAAAAGAGGAAGAATGAGCTACATCCCCACTTTAACTACACAACGAAACCCCACCTAAATAGGGGTAGGTTTTATCTCAATAAGGATGTTACATATGTGAGTCCTAACACAATTAACCATAGCCCACTAAATAATATAGAAACAAATATCTTGAGCTCCAACAAGGCCAAAAAAATCCCTAACACCACATCTCCCTAACCAAAACCAAAGAAAGGTCAGTTTGGGCCCTTGAAAAGTACCAGCAACCACCTAGCCTTCATATGAACAAAGCCACTACAAGACATGAGCAGATAAAAGCCACCAAAGATCCACAACAAAGAGGCCAATATCACAACAACCACTACGTAATTTTAACAAATAATTTTAAAGGCCTCCCAAATAGCATACCAATGAGACCAAAGGTAACTATTCCCCAAACGAGACCAAGCTTATATCTTCACCACTAAATATCTTCAAGGATGTCTATCCAAAAAGTATGAGCACCGACAAAAAAACCAAGACAAAACCACCTGCAAAGAAGAAGGATATCTATTGTTGATTCTATGTAAAAACTTTTTAATATTATTAATTTGATCTCAAGAAGGATTTTGACAAAAGGATTATTAATTTGGAAGTGAATTTCGAGAGGGATTATGATGATAGAATGGAACCTCTAAAAGACAATTTTCAAAAGACTAATGTCAATCGCATATATATTGTTACCTACAACCACAAAGTAGTTAAGAATTATATAGATTATCAATACTATGAGTTGGAAACTTGAAGACTTTAAACATTATGGGTGGTGTTAGATGTAAAATCAATTAAGAAAGGATGGGATGAGGTCACTAGTCCTTCTAAAAGGACTAGAGATAATTTGAAGAAGAAAGCCACCAACCAGAATGTTTAGGACAAGTTGTGTTCTACAATGTCCCTATGTATTTTGGAGTAGTACAGTATCAACAATATACATATATTATATAATATATAAATAAAGATTATTGGAGAAGCATGTTTGAGGTATATATGGAGATCTCAAGTTTTTTTAGAATTCCAAAGATCATTTGGTAGTCTTCACTTAGTAATTGGTAAGTCTGACTATTGCGATGATAATCTATCAAATTTATTTATTTTTATCATTTTCTCTACATTGTCACACATGAAAATACTTTGTATTCTAGTTGGATACATTGTTAAATAGTTTCATTAAATTATACATATCAGTTAATATTTTTTATAACATTTTATGTATTAGTTGACAGGCACATTGTACCTACTTGCAAGAATAATCTATAGTTCTCCACTTTTAGTTTTTTAAGTAAATTGGTTGGATGATATGATTATGTAGTGATCAAGTGATGCTAAATTGGGCAGCCACATAGCTTTTTCAGATCTGCACTTGCTTTTGTGTTGAAATATTATTTTTTATGTGTGAATTTTTTTTTTATATGTGTTGCTCTTTATTTTTAAGTTATTTATTTCTACACATAAGTTATATGAATTAAGTTAATAAAGTTAAGTTTTAAGTATATGCTAATACAACCCTTGCCTTCCTCCCCTCTTCTAGCATCAGGAAGTGTTCAAAAATTATTTTATAGATGCTTTAATGTATATAAAGGAAAATTTATGTGATAATAAAAATATTAAAAAGTATTTTTATTGAAAATCATCTTGAAATTTTTATAATTTGAAAGTGGATATTGACTTACTTTTGTATTTATATTAAAATACTTTTATTTTGTCCTTTGAGACTCATTCTTGAAGAAACTAATTTTAAAAAATCTAATAAAAAATGAGAGTATTCTTATATTTTTGATATGTTTTCCTAAAGATAATAAGTAATTAGGTTGTCATGTTTTTTATTAAGTAAAATAGGTTTTACAGGGTGCCTGAAACCCAAACAGAGTGAAAGATCGGAAAGATTGGCCAGATTGAAAGGACAGAGCCACTCAAAATAAATAAGCAACCAAAGGCCAATAGAAATAGGTTTTGAAGGGGCCTTGGAACCCTGTACACTAAGATTTTTAGGGGGATCTGAAACCCAACTAAGACGAAAAGCTACATATAGCTATATTTTACTTGGAACCCAGTAGCACAGACCCAACAACCAGACTGTAACCTAAAAAAGATAGCCACATTGTCCAGATCAAGGGATTGAAGGATACAACCTAACTATAAACCCCACTCAATCTAGTATTGGGGATTTATCTAGCTCCCCACACCAAGAACAATAGCCACTTAAAGGATAGCCATAAAGGATAAGATACCTTTAAGGATCTCTGACAAAAATAGAAAGGGTTTTGACTTGGAAACCAAAAACCTCCCTATAGAGGAACGCCTCAGAGGGGTGATAATGTGACAAAAAGAAGAATGATAAGCATTAAAAACCTTAGATCTTCCCACAAAAGAGTCTTTCCTTCTGCCAGTCTAGACATCGCCAAGAGAAACCCACTCCACCTCAATAGGAACGTCACTCAGCTCAATAGGGTAAATGAAGATCTCAAAAACAAAAAGGATAGGCCAACTTCTAAAATACCCCCAGATCAAGTAGCCAAGATAAAGGAGTAACCCCGATCAACAACCATCCATCTTTTCCGCATAGCTAGTCTTCACCTCAATAGAAGCAGTCACCACCTCAGTAGGTAAAGTTGAAAAAAAAGAAAGGAAGAAAGCCAGGCCAAACCTGAACCAGAGTCACCTAAAATATCACCACCTCCATAGGAGTCCACAAGGGAAAGAGAGAAGAGACAACACCAAAATCCCTAGTAAGGAGACTAAGAAAGACATGGGCTTTAAATGGACTAGGGAAACTCCCCACTAACATACTCTGCTCCATAATGTGAATAGAGATAGCATAAGAAAAACAACATAAAACAAGGCCAAGAGGGCTCAGCAGGGAAAACCCAAACCAAAGAGATATGGCCCAAGAGCACACTCTGCCATACCACCCATCAAATACCCTACTCCCAAAATCATGGGGCGATGGTTGAATCCTAGATGGAAGACCACAAAAACCACCCAAAGTCAAGCATACTGAGCTGGGAGCAGAAAAATACCCCAAAAACACCAGGAAGGGCCAGACCTGATGACCTTATGGCAAGACATGTTGTCAATTAGTGCTAAAACACTTATTAATCACTGAGTTGACCGATCCAGCAGCTTGAAGTGCAACCCAAGCAGTTACAGTGTAACTCAAGCAGTGGTAGTATCTACCAAGTAGAGAGTGGTAATCAATATTACCCGACTGATCAATATGACCCAAGTAATCAGTATTACCCGACTGATCAATATGAGGTGATTAAAAAGTGTAGCCCAAGTGCCAGATTTTACTATGTTGCTCGAGTGATAACATATTGCCCGAGTGCCAGTATATCACCCAAGTTGATTACTAGACCCGAGTAATAATTTTTAGCTGACTTAGCTTTTATTGTTTGATATTAATTTATCTAATGGAATCCTATTTACAAACGTATTTGATTTGGATAAGGTATAAATATAAGGCATTTTGTTTATCCAAATGTGTGTGACATAAGTGTATATGTGAATATGAAGAGGAAGATTGATTAAGAAGTTCCAGAAGTATAAGGAACAATAGAAACTCATCTGTTACAATCAGGTGGTTAGTATTATATCATTGGATCTTATTAAGAAAATTAGAGTTGCATAGAAGATCATCTACTGGTTCATCCTAATAGGTGCATAAACAAAATTCTCTAACAAGGTGGACTTAAGAGTCCTTTACAAATCTCCTAACAGAGTTGCATACTTAATTGTATTGTACTAAATCCTTTCACAAGGTGGACCTAACAGTCCTTATTGATCCTAACAGGGAAGGCCATCAGAAGTGGCCAATTGTAAGCTTTAACATGCTAAATTTATACTATGGTAATAAATCTTGTGGGTACCATCCCCACCTGAGTTTTACTTTCTATTTGGAAAGTTTCTAGGTAACCAAATATTGTGTCAAGTGTTTTGGATGTTTATTACTTTTTTGTTTCATGCATGTAATCAGATTAGATAATCTAATAAAGGATTAGAGAGATTAAGTTCTTTGGTTCCTGAGTCACCCCCCCCTTCTCAGTCACCTAGCCTCAATATATTTCCAACAATTGGTATTAGATCTAAAGGTTCTCTTAATAGAAGTTTAAAATCTTGAGCAAAGATTAGAGGCAATGGAAATATATAGACTAGAGAAAGCCATTAAAAATGAAAAGATAGATCTACAAGTCATCATGGATCATATTAGAAAGCTCAAGGAGCAACTCTCTCTTGCCCTGAAAAGAAGAAAATATTTAGCAGTGTAGATGAATGATAAAAGTTACATAGAAGAAAGAATTGAAGACTTATGAAAAGAAAGGAGTTCAAAAGAAGCAGATGCAATAATTGAAGACCTACTTGCAAAGATTCTCAATTTACATGAAGAAGTCAGAAATTTGAAAAGAGAACAAGAAATTCATTCAGTCAAAATATGTGAAGTCATGGAACAAAAGAATCAAGCAGAAAATGATAAAGAAATGGCACAAGAAGATAAAATATTTCTAAGTACAAGATTAGAGGAAAAATAAAATGAAATCCATCATTTTTCACTTCAGCAAGAAGATATGATAAATCAACTCAATAATGCAAATTAAGAAGTTATCAACCTGAGGAAAAAAAATGAAAGGTTGTAGAATAATCTCAATACTGAAAAGGAAACCAATGAGATTATGATGAATTCATAGGTAAGCATGGATCAGTTGACATAGAAAATTCAACTCAAACATCATGGATAGACTGGATTAGGTTATATTGAACAAGGTGAATCCTCTCAGCAAGGAACTCAATAGAACAAGAAACCTACTTGTAATCATTATGGAAAGTTAGGGCACACAACAAATAAGTGTTGGAGCAATGGAAAATCAAAGTTTAATGTTAAATACTACATATGCAAAAAACATGGACATAGGGAAAGTGAATGCACTCAGAAACCTAAGTTTGAAGGAAAATGTTTCAATTTAAATAAACAAGGTCACAAATCTTTCGAGTGCAAAACTAAGGAATGGAACCCTTCTGAACAACTAGCTAAAGCAATTTTTGGTTGGGATTACAACACATGGAGTAGATGTTGTCACTATGGTGAATATGGGCATATTGGTGCAAATTTGCAAAGACTCACCTCAGAAAAAGGAATCCTACTAAGATATTTTATGTGTGTAAACAACTCGATCATCTAAGTAAGAATTGCATGAACAAAGAAAAAGTAGATACTAGTTATGAGAAAGGAAAAGAAAATTTTTTTGAAATCAAAACTCAAATGAGTCAGCAGTGGGTAAGGAAATCTCCCAAGTATTCAGATCAAAAAAATGAAGGATCGATTGGTACCCAAAGTAGTGAGTTGGGTGGATCTACCATCTCCAAATAAACATCTAAGGAGACAATTGGAACTATGCATAAAATTCATCCTACATCAGTTCCATACATGCTAGCAAGTCCAAATCAGCATATTGATGCACTAGGACAAATTATAGTTTTAACCAAGTCACAATGACCACTATGAATATTTACTGAGTGAGCATTGATGCTAGAATTGGTGCAGAAAAAGTTAATGATCCACTGGATAATGAAGTCAAGGATGATAGTGGAAAAGGTAAGGAAATTGTTCCTTCACCTAATCCCAAGGTCAAAGGAAAAGAGAAGGAAATATATACTGATGATATTGATCTTGAAGAATATATTGTGATTCCAAATTGGGATCTTTCCAACTTGACAGTAGAGAAGATGTATATACCAGGGGAGCTATGGAAGAAAAGAGCTACACAGCAAAAGCTCCAAGCAGAAAAGAAGAGAAATGGAGTGCTAGATGACATAAAAGGTATATTCCTAGATGCTCTAAAAATAGAAGTTGATGAGACTGACTCTATTATGGATCAACTTGTCAATATAGTCCACAAGTTCAATAAGGATTTAAGTGGTTAAGAGAAACTACTGCAGAAGGCAGAAAGGAAGTTTGACAATAAAGTTCTAGAGAATGTTGCAGGAAAGATTGCAATTGACCAAGTGAAGCTAAACAATCTCATTATCTCTCTATAAATTACTGTTAATAATGTTACTTCATTATTTTTAAAGTTGAGTGATACTTCCAAATTTACCATGGAAATGAAGACCAAGGTGACAAAGATAGATACATATTTAAAGGAAAGTTCAAACCAGTTGGCACTTAACCCTAGCTCGAGTTCAACACACTTTGTGAAGATCAAGTATCTGACAGACATGTAGGGAGAATTACTAAGGGGAGAAGCAAGAACAAGGGAATCCCTTATAGATATACATAGCCAACTCCTTCCACACATGGATGTAATGTAGAAGCATACAGCTCATGCCAAGACACTCATACATGACAACAACATTTTAGTAGCAGAGCTTATGATGGAGTTGTCAACAAAGATACAAATTGAGTTGCACATCCTAAAGGTGTTGCAAGATAATTGGGACAATACTTTGACTTAGATTTGGAAGGTACATAGTCATTTCCTATCCTACTTTGGTATTACCATATAGATATATTTTTTGGCATGTGCGTCAAAAATAAGGGGGAAAGTTATTATATATACATATAAGGAAATATATGTACAGAAGAGAAGAGAAGAAGATATATACATATATATATATATAGCAAAGTTACAAAAATAATATTGAAAAATAAAAAATAGAGTCAGTTGTAACCAAGTCATAGAGCTGTTGTCAAAACCCAAGAAATTACCTAAGCATATGGTAAGGGGGAGTTTTGACTCAGAAGTTTGAGCAGTTTTTGAACATGATAAGTGTTTTTGGTCCCTAATGCCAAAGGGGGAGATTGATGACCTTATCCCAAGACATGTTGTCAATTAGTGCCAAAAACATTAGTCATCATTGAGTTGATCGAGCCAGTAGCTTGAAGTACAACCCGAACATATACAGTGTAACCTGAGCAATGACAATATCAACCAAGAAGATATGGCTAATCAATATTACCCTAGTGATCAATATGACTTGAGTAATAAGTATTACCCGAGTGATCAATATGACCCGAGTACACAGTGTAGCCCAAGTGCCAGAGTTTACTATGTTGCCCGAGTGCCAATATATTACCCGAGTGGATTACTGGACCCGAGTAACAGTTTTGAGCTGACTTAGCTTATATTGATAGATATTAATTTATCTTATGGAAGCCAACTTACATAAGTATTTTATTTGGATAAGGTATAAATATAAGGTAATTTGTTTATCCAAATGTGTGTGAAATAAGTGTATATGTGAATATGAAGTGGCAGATTGATTAAGAGACAACAACAATATAAGGAACAATAGAGACACATCCATCAGAGTCAGGTGATTAGTATTATATCATTGGATCTTATTCAACAAATCAGAGTTGCATAGAAGATCATCTACTAGTTCATCCTAACAGGTGCATCAACAAAATCCTCTAACAAGGTGGACTTAACAGTCCTTTACAAAACTCCCAACAGAGTTGCATACTTAATTATATTGTACTAAATCCTTTCACAAGGTGGACTTAATAATCCTTATTGCTCCTAATAGGGTAGGCCATCAGAACTGGTCATTTGTAAGCTTTAGTAGGCTAAATTTATACTACAGTAATAAATCTTGTGGGTACCATCCCCACCCCAGTTTTACTTTCTATTTGGAAGGTTTCTAAGTAAATAAATATTGTGTCAAGTGTTGTGGATGTTTATTACTTTTTTTTTTTATGCATGTAATCAGATTAGATAATATAATAAAGGATTAAAGAGATTAAGATTTATTGGTTCCTGANCCCCCCCCCCCTCTCAGTAACCTAGCCTCAATTTATTTCCAACAAGGCTGACCAACACACAAACCCTACCAACAACTATGACAAGGAAATCCTCTAGACCATAAGCAAAATATCTGCATACTAAGATCACAAGCGATCATCACTGAAAAGGTAGATCCCCATATGCTTCACACAGTCAGAAGAGGGGAGCATTTTCACCACAAACCACCAGGGACTTTCATCCCCATCATCATTACCTTCATCCTATATCATCGCTATGGTGCCCGCTTTTGAACATTAATTGGGTTGTCATGTTATTTACTTAAACATTTTGTATATTGTTTATGTCTTTCATGTGCTTTGATTTGTATGTATACAGTTACAATATCAATATATTAGTAAAAATATATATGTATAAATTAATTATGTAAACATAGAAAAAATAAAGGAATATTATTTGATTGATAAATTATTAGAAAAAATTCATTCTCTTAGAGTAAGTTAAGTAATGTAAATGTTCATTTCGTTTAAATGGATCAAACCAAACATAATATCTACAAGAATTTACAATTTTATAATTTAAATATTTTAAAATATACACAAATATAAATATAGGTTATATCTTTTTGAATATTTAAAATTTTAATCTTAATTAAATAAGCATATAATAAATAACAAATAAATAATTCACAGTAATACTATGAAATAACAAGAATTAAAATAAAATAATCATCACATCAACCAATAGTTTTGAAGAGAAGCATGTATTGGTAGTGTGATACAATTCAATTTTATTTCAAATAAATAAATTCTAAATTATTAAAAAAATAAACACTTTTTTAACTATAATAAGAATGTAAATGCTCATATTAGTTAAATGTAATACAATTTAATTATAATAATGGCAATGATTATTACAACCTAGAAAAAAGGCTTGATATATCACCATTCACATAACATTATAACTATAATAGCTATTTCACCATTCACATTACATTATAACTATAATACCCATTCATTGTTCAAGTTTATGTCAACCAATTGAACATAAGCATGCACCAAAGGGTATCCCACAAAGTTTGAACTAGCATAGATTATATATAAAATAAAATTTCTAAGGTTTGTTAAAAAACTACCTCTTAAACAAGATTTGTATTGTTGATTTGGAGACATATAATCATAGGATTTAAATATCTAATATTCTTTTCCAACTTTCATCTATAATACCCTTATTTTTTTCATTTATTTCTCCTAAAGTAAGAAGCAATAAAAAAATTGATATGCTACTAATTAGGCCCTCCATAAGGAAACACTTTATTTTGCTCCTCTATCAATCTAGTTTGTCATACAAGAGAATTAAAATTACATCTTCAATCGATTTTACTTAGATATTACTTTAAATAATGGTATGGAATTTTTTTCCCAAAAAACTAAAACCAAGCGTATTCAACCCAAAATTGCAATGAAGGCACAATAAGAGTACTTGACTTTCATGATACTTATATACTATGTCTATATTAGTGATCAAAACTGGTGTCTATAGTAAAAACTTTAATTTCAAGGAATTGTAAGAGTTGTGGAAATAGATTGTCAACAAAGATCAAGTGTGATATGATAATTGATGGTTCGAACCAAATATTAAAAAGCCATACACAATTGTGTGATATATGAATATATTTAATGCTACTTTACATTTACCCATTGTGTTGAATACATCTACATTTTAATATAAAATAAATTAATAAAGCAACAATTATAGGTAAAAGTGTGGTATAAAAATTGTGGAATATATTTGAATTAAATTCATGGTTACATATTTTAAGAATACTTATGGAAGTAGAATTCAAAATAGATAAATAAATCAAACAAATGTTACATAATGGCGAAGTAATAATTTTAATAAAGTAAAATAGATTTTATTAGAAGATAATAATTTAATATGAAACTATAAAATAATTTTAGTAAATTTACTAAGGATAATTATTTAATATAAAATTTGTACAAAGTACATTTATGAAATAATAATATATTATTTCAATTGTATTATTTTGATTCACATATTTATATTAGGCAAATAATAATAACATAATTATCAATAAATGTTAATATATAAATAATAGTGTGTATATCTATCTATCTATATATAATTCTAATGATTTGACTTATATGCACATCATTACAATATCAACTATTAATTAAAATATATTTATATTTATCAACAGAAATTAATTATATAACCAAAAAATTTATATAAATACAAAATAATTGAAATAATAAATTATTTGTAAAATACTATTTTTTACACTAACTTATATAAACATTCATTTACTAACATAAGCAAACATAATACTTACATTAATTTACAACCTTATGCTATAATATTTATGTTTGTTTAAAAATTTAGAAATTTAAACTCAATTATATTAAGCACATTATAAATGAGAAACAAATAATTCACCTTAACACTATTCGATGACAAGTACTAAAAGTAGAAGAATTATACAGCAAAAACTAGTGTTTAAGAGATGCATGAGTTTCGGGACATAATTCATTTTAATTCAAATCAATAAAGTCTAAGCCAGATTATCAGAGCATGAAGCATTGTATCATATACAATCATATTGAATAATGATTCTTATAATGAAAACTGTAGTCCGAATGTTATGATCCTCACTCATTTTCAATAGAGAATTGTGTTGTGCAGAGGGGACAAGTATTGTGGCTCTCAAGCCATGGCTGAATACACTCAGAATGGAATACATGTCGGATTGTACAAGGAATTTCAGAAACCTCTTCTCCTATAACAAAATCATCCCTGCAAACTCCACAAAGAAGTCCATCGTCAACATGAAGAGCAGAAATTATTACAGTGGGAAGTGCCTCTACCATTTCTTTCGACTTTCTCTCATTCTCTTTTATCTTCATAATGCTTTCCAGAACTATGTAGAAAGCACTGAAGGCCTCACGTATCCACAGAATTTCGTCAGGAAATTCATGCTCAAAAAGTTGAATACAGCGAAATTCAGAAAGCAAAGAATCATGACGGAGGTTGAGCTGTTGCAGAAGACAAGGCAGAGCTTCACGGTTCATCAAACAATCTGCCTGCATAAATACCTTTGTGGCTTCCTCGCCTAATTTCCCCACGCCATTTTTTAGGGTTTTGCACCAGTCTGCCACCACCTCTTTCTCCTGCACAGGCATTGCTTTAGTCTACCGTTATTCTTCCCACAACGGTTTTAGTAAATTAATGCAGTGAAAAGATTTTCAATTGGTAAGCAGACTGGTGAATATGGATCGCAGTCCCCTTAATGTTAAATAGTGAATGGAACGTCAAAGGGTGCTTTCATATGGTGCCGCTTCAAAACAAGTTTCAGTTATTTGTGAATGAAATTAGTTATCTGTTAACTTTGGGGATAAGTTTTGTCAAGTTGATCCAGCGATACGAATTCTTAGTTAGCTTTCTTTTTATGAAGCTTGTAAATTTATAAAATTATTATTGTCGAGAAGTACCTCTGTACAACATGAAAATAAACGTAAAGAAATAAAAATCAAATAATAAATTTGAGTTGGAATAGATAACTAAAAATACTAAAATTTAAATAAATTAATAAAAGATATTTAATTTCATCATTTAAGATGGAACAAGGTTGTATTGGCATGTCATGATTGGTATCTTTTAATTTTCACTTTTAAAGGTTTTGAGTAAGAGAGACCTAACATTTTAAATATTAATTGTATATTATTTATAGGCTTTTTTACATGCATACAAGTTTGGCTTCTATAAATCGAATTTGGTATCCACGTATTTGATTTGACAAAATATGGTCTAAATTTATTCACATGCATTCATCTTAGTACTTAAGTTCTAATTAATTCAATTGGGAAAGGGTCAGAACCCATTACTCAAAAAAACACATCAAAATAAACATTAAGCCCTTAGGCAGAATCAAAGGAGTTCACAAGAAGTCAAAACAACCAGGAAAAACTCAAAACAAAATACGAAACTAGCGAGCAACAAAAAAGAACCAGAGACCAACACTAACAAACACAGGACTAGACAAACAGTAGATTAACCTCCTTCCAGTCCTGTTTAAGTTCCTTGAGAATGTCCAGAGAGGAAAACTTTCTGAGCAAGCGTAGAACAAACTCCACAAAAGGGCCCTCTTTCACTGGTTGAATAGAAACATGCATAATCTCTTCACCCTTGCTTCAATTAGCTTTCTTATACTCTAATTCCTCCAAGAGAGTGTTGAATGAAGAAGTCATTTTCTCCATCATCTGGTTGTTGAAGTTGACCACATCTACCTGATTCTTGTTGACTTGATTCTGGATGACTTTGTCATTGGCAAGGGCCTGAAGTATTACATGTTTCTCTTCCTCTGAAAGAATTAGAGCTTTAAGTTCACAGACCTACCCTTCAATAATTTCCCAAATATCCAACTTTTGAGCTAGATCGTCAGCAACCTCCCACACACTCTTATCAGCAGTGGTGTTGGACTAATCTACTGCCTTAACCTCAACCTCTTCTATAACTTCTAACCTATTGATTTTCTTTCTAGTTGTATGAAGTTGATCAATAAGATACTTGATAATAGCATTTTGACATATGTACAAAATGCAAAGCTTATCAACTTTATCAAAATAGCAAGGATTCTTTGGAAGATCCTCAACAGAGGTGGGGTCATGGGAATAAAGCACGGGGGAAACATTATACATGACCTCGGGATCTATTTTATAGGTATGGGGAGAAGAAATAGGGGAAGGGGGATTAGGAGCTTTCCTAGGGTGTTTAACAAGGGTATTTTCTAGGGTACACTCTGACCCAGTAGACCAAGAGGAAGAGGAATCCTCAAAGACCACAAGCGTTTCCTCCAAATCTTTATCCTTTCCTAAATATTTCAATTGGGATTTTCCAATGGGATTAACCCTAGTCGAACTAGGGGGAGGGGAGATGGTTAAAGAATGGGAATCCTTCGAATTATCAACTTGATTACTTAATTCAAAAGTTAAAGGGGGATTCTTAGGACTACCTCAAAGGTCAAGGCAAGATAGAAGTTGTATAAACAAATGATTAAAACTTGGTGTAAAGGGGGGGCCCTGATGAAGTACAACTGATTGTATGTTTGAAGTCATTTTGATGATGATCAACCGAGTTACAGATGTGATGATAGACATTAATCACTTAATGTATTGTCATTTATGTCAACTTATTTGATCATCATTTTGGTAACAAACATCTATTATGAGTTAAAGATTTGGAACAAACAAAGTTTATATGGTGGGTAATTGAAGAGTTCTCTATACATCGAGTAACACAGCACCGAGTAAATACAGTGTATACCGAACATATTGTTAACTGAGCTAGGGATCGCCGATACATCATGATATTGACTGAGTAATTAAATCAAACTGAGGCTGACTAAAATGATGAGCTAGAAAATTGATGATTCCAAGGTAAATGATAAGTTTTTTTATGAAGATCAAACAACTATGAAAATTCAAGGATGATCAGATGAAGAAGATTGAAACATGTTTTTGGCACAACTGTCGAGGAAGGTTTAAGAGGCAAAACCAACGAAGGAGATTAAGCGACAAAATATAAAGGATAAAAATTAAATGAGTTATAATGTCTATATAAGAGACAAGAGATTCATTATGAATTGTACACATGTGATGCGCACACATGCAAAATTTATGCATGACTGATCAATCTGGTTGAAGACAAAACCGAGCAATTCTGCACACAACACTGAGCGACAGAGGAAAGAGCTTTACTGAGCAGAACAGAGTATGAAGAGTCAGAGGAACTGAAGTGAACAAATTGATCAGAGGTATTACGTACTTAGAATAGATCTAAACATTTGCAAACAGAGTTGTATTTGAATAAGATCATTATTGTATCAGTTTAACCATTGTTACAGATAAATATCTTAACCAAGTAGGACTGGAAAGGCTTTATTATGATATTCAAATGAATGTTGATTATTTTCTTATTGACCCCATAGTGAATGATTGGTCAAGGGATAAATGTTAGCCATAAATCCTCTAACCAGGTCACATTTAACAGTGTGCATTATAACCTTGAACAAGGTTGTCTATTAACCAAGCTCTCTTCAGAAGAGTGAAATATTATGGGTTACTAGTCCTAGGTGGTTTTTCCCTTAGAAAGGTTTCCATGTTAAAAATCTATTTGTTAATGTGTATGATTGTTGTGGACTATTATTTTTCTTTACACATTACATTATCTACATTGATCGGTAATCACAATAATTGTTTTACTGCTATTCGATAGCTGAGTAATTAAATGTTGAAGATCATATTTTATTTCACTGAGTTGATTTATATATTTGAAATAATTGTTATATACATCAAGAGAGCTTGGGAATGTAGGATAACTGGACTAACTAATTCACCCCCTCTCTCAGTTATCTAACAATTGGTATCAAAGCATACAGTGCTTAGAAGGAAAGTTTTCAAGGACTTAAGATAAAGATCACAAGAAGTATAAGAGAGATGCACCTAAGATTAACAAGGATAACTTGTCAACATGGAAAAGAAGAATGAGACTATATATGCCAGGGATTCAAGATGACATAACGCTATACCTGGATACTGAATTCATCCTACCTACTGGACATTTGATTGTTAATCATACGAGAGAGAAATGTGACCACAATACTATGATGGTAGAACTTTCTTCTTCACTAACCGATGGTGAATTTGAAGATATCAAGTCATGTACATCATCCAAGCATATGTGGGACAAGCTTACACTAGTTTATGGTAGAGATGAAAATGTGCTGAGAGCTAAAGTTGAAAGTCTCCGAGGAAAATTTGATGACATGAGAATGAAATAAGGAGAAAACATAACATAGTATAGCAACCAAATCAAGGAGGTCATGACTGCTATTCATGGATAAGGTGGAACTATTGATGAAGAAATTATTATGAGTAAGATTCTTAGAACTTTATTGCCCATTTATTCTATTACGGTCTCTGTAATACATGAAATGAGAGAAACACCTACAAACAATATTACTATTGATAGCCTTGTCAGTAGACTGATTTCATTTGAGCTAAACAATTTTGACAATAGTGGTGTTCCTACTGTTGAATCTATATGTGAACACTCATACCTTATCAGTATGTGATTTATTATAATAAGTGATAAAAAAAATTTGTATTTGAAAGGAGGAAATGATGATAAGACTCTTATTGCTAATTTTTTTGTTGATGATATTATATTTGGAGGAAATGATAATTTACGCAAATCATTTGTTGATGAAATGAGGAAGAATTTAAAATGTCAATGTTTAGAGAGATCAAATTTTTTCTTGGCTTGCAAATTCTACAACAGGCTAAAGGCATCTACATTCATCAATCCAAATACATCAAGGAAGTACTGACGACATTCAGAATGGAAGAATCAAAACTAGTCAGAATACCCATGGTGATAGGATGCAAATTGACAAAGGAACATAAGACACATGAGGTAAATCATACATTGTACAGATCTATGATTGATAAATTGATGTATGTTGTACACACAAGACCAAATATTGCACACGCAGTTGGAATTGTAGCAAGATTTTCTACTAATCCTAGAGAATCACATATGACTGTTGTAAAGAGAATTTTTAGATACTTGAAGAACACTGAAGATTATGGATTGTGGTACAAGAGAGAAGGAAAATTTGAACTGAAAGTTTACATAGATGTTGATTGGGCTAGAAATGTAGATGATAGAAAGAGCACTACCGGTGGAGTATTTTTTGTGGGAGAAAGATTAGTTACATGGATAAGTAAAAAAGAAAGGATGCATATCACAGTCAACTGCAAAAGTAGAATATGTTGTTTTTATGCAAATTGTTTGAATTTTGCATGGATAAAACAACTTTTGAAAGGAATGAATGAAGAGATCACTGACCTAGTGGTAATTTATTGTGACAACACTAGTGCAATAAATATTTCAACGAATCTGGTAATGCATGCCAAATAGAAGCATATATCTATCAAATATCACTACTTGAGGGAGAAAGTACAGGAGAAATAAGTGATATTGGAATATCTATAATTAAAAGAATAACTAGCTGACATATTCACTAAACCCTTACCAAAGGATACATTTGAGTGCTTGAGGAATAGACTAGGGATTCGTCCCTTGTATATTAGTCACTAAGCTGACTAGGAGCTTGCATCAATGTACATGTAATCAGAATATCAATCATGTTGAGGCAAAGTTGAACTAAACTATAATGGTGTATCAATACACTTCAAGGTACTTACACGACTGCACTGAAAACCAAAGATTACTTTTTTGGCTAATAAAGAGTTGTATATGTCTTTTTGGCATTGTTGTCAAAGGGAGAGAATACTCAATGAAATATATATCCCCTGCAAGGGATAAAAGGAGTAAAGAGAAAGGGAGAGAAATGAAATATCTATCCATTTATGGGAAAGAAGAACAAAAAATTCAAATCTACAGGGAGAGTCTGCATGGTGAGTTTATTAATGCTGAAACAAATTATCTATACAAGCTAAGGATAGCTACATTTTGCGTATAGTTGTAGAACAAAAGTTTGGTATTATATGACATTTTCATATTTTATATGGTGTTGCCATCAATGCCAATGTGAGAGATTGATGAACTACAACTGATTGTATGTTTGAATTCATTTTGATGATGATCAACCGAGTTACAGATGTGATGATAGATAGTAATTAGCTTTAATGTATTGTCATTGATGTCAAATTATTTAATTATCATTTTGGTAACAAACATCTATTATGAGTTAAATATCTGGAACAAAAAAAGTTATGTAGTTGGTCATTGAAGAGTTTTGTATACATCGAGTAATAGTGAACACCGAGTAAATACAATGTATACCGAGCATAGTGTTAATCAAGCTACAGATCGCTGAAACATCATGGTATTGACCAAGTAATTAAAACAAACTGAGGCCGAATAAAATGATGAGGTGGAAAATTGATGATTCTGAGGTAAATGATAAGGTTTGTTATTAATATTGAATACCTATGAAAATTCAAGGGTTATAGGATGAAGAAGATTGAAACATGTTTTTGACACAACTACTAAGGATGGTTTAAGTGTCAAAACCAACGAAGGAGATTAAGTGAAAAAATTTAAAGGATGGAAATTAAATGAGTTATGATGTCTATATAAGAGACAAGAGATTTATGATGAATTGTACACACATGATGCGCATACACGCAAAATTCATGCATGATTGATCAAACTGGTTGAAGATAGAAATGAGCAATTCTGTAGACAACACCGAGCGACAGAGGAAAGAGCTTTATCAAGCATAACAGAGTATGAAGAATCAGAGAAAATGAAGTGAACAAATTGATCAGATGAATTATGTACTTAGCATAGATCTAAAAATATGCAAACAAATTTGTATTTAAATAAGGTCATTATTGTATTAGTTTAACCATTGCTACAGATAAATATTATAACTGAGTAGGACTGGAAAGTCTTTATTATGACATTTAAATGAATGTTGAGTGTTTTCTTGTTGACCCCATAGTATATGTTTTTGATTGTAGGAAAAATAGGTTTTAAATGGGGACCCGAAACCCCTTACATGCTAGAAACATAGATAAAACATTAAAGCACCCCAAAAAGAGACAGGACTGGGAGCCAGACCGCAGGAAAGCTAACAACAACAAAAAATAGGAAAGAAACCAGAAGCCAAAAAAACCACAAAAAAAGACCAACCACCAAACCCATAAACCAGAGCGCTAGACCAGCTCCTTGCAAGCCTCAGCGGCTTCTTGCTTAGCTTCAGATATCTTCTTCATCACTGCATTGAACTCAGAGAGTTCCTAGATTCTATCATGAATTTTCTTCTTTCGAGCTAATCTAGTGCATTTTTCAGGTCCTTCATCTTCCAGGTTCTCAGTAATGTCCTCTGGTTTGTTACTTGGCAACCCAGTATCCAGCTCAGCCTTAATGGTCAGGAAACAATCCATGGCCGAGCCCATAAAGTTGTTGTAATCATGCATATGTTTTTTCATAGTATGCTCGAGGGTATCAAATCTCACTTGTAACTGTAGGACATTACTGTCATCATTATTAGTCATCTTTTCCTCCTTGGTGTTAGGGCCAGAGTCCATCTGATTCTGTAGAGTATCCACCTTAGCATCAATGGCACGATACTTAAGGTGTAGGTTCTTGATTTCCTAGAACACCCATTTCATTAACTGAAAGGAGTACATAGAGGCAGCTTTGGTTGTTTGGAGAAGGGTCAATCTTATCATCCATGTCATCCTTTAGCAGTTTAACATTTCTTTCCTACAGGTCCACAGTCTTGATAAAAGGTGTTAGGAATAAGGTGTCTCAACCTTGGATAATTCCTATTCTTATTATTTGTTTTGTAAAATGTATTTCTTGCAAATAATGTTGATGTGTCGGCATCTTGAATTGTGTGTAAGGAGATCAT
>MU227713.1:5363925-5374475 GCA_018584345.1 Thuja plicata | reverse complement strand
TTGTTGCTCTTACAAGGTGTTCGACAAGTGGGAGAATGTTAGGAATAAGGTGTCTCAACCTTAGATAATTCCTATTCTTATTATTTGTTTTGTAAAATGTATTTCTTGCAAATAATGTTGATGTGTCAGCATCTTGAATTGTGTGTAAGTAGATCATGGCTAAAATGGTTATGATGGATTCCTATGACACATAAGAGCTATGTCAGGAAGATTCAATGACAGGTGAAGACATGTGGCAACTGATAAATTTTGGGTTTCCTATTTTCTCGGAGAATGGTAAAAACCTACTACGGTTATCTTTGGGAGTAGCCCTAAAAAGTGAAGCGCATGATATAAGCATTTTTTAGGGTTGCGAAGAGTAGTGATGCGATTGTATTGTTGGAATGTTTTATGCTGCCGTGATTTGTCATCAAGGGTTTTGAAATCTTCTAAAAGAACTTGCATTGCAAGTGTATTGTAAGCTGTAATAGTTTTGATCAATACATTGTGCAGGTTTTGGAGTGCTGGGGTTTTTTCTGAAAGGTTTCCCCAGGGTATATCATTGTGTCATTCTCTATTTTTCTGTATGCATGGTATGTGGTTGCAATATCTTTGTTAAAGTAGTTAACGAATCTGAAATTTTAAGGATTTAAAAGAATTTGCACAATACTTTCCTATAGAGATTAGCGTAGGAAGCTGTTTCCGCACCTGAGTTTCCTTACAAAAGGAATGGTCCATGAATTACCAGGGACATTATATGTCTCCTTCATAGGTGAAGTTGACTCCTTGATAGGGGAAATGTTATCCACCTCTGTAGCTTCCTTCTGAGTATCTTGATCACAACCCATAACCACTTCAAGCTTCGGTGAGATCGGAACATCATAGTCTTCAAAACTATCATACTCAACTAGAATAGGCACCTTCTAACCTTCTTCATCCTCCTTCTTATCCTCTCTATTTTTCCTACAATCCAAAACTTTTTCTTTGTCCATAGAACCCATCATTTCCTCATCCGTGATATCGTTCTCCTCCGAAATAGAGTTTGAAACCAAGGAAGTAGAGTAACTATCTTCCTCTTTAGAATCAGCCATATTGTCATAGCCTTCCACACTATCTGCAGAGGTATCTATATCCATGGTACTCTCCTTCTCCTTCTTAATTTTTTTGCCTATAGAACTCTTTCCTTTCTCATTTCCATCCCTAACTCTTTTTTTTCCGACCCACACTTGGACGGGGTAAGGGCAGGGCTATCCCTAGCCCTCTTCTTGATGTGTTCTACAATTAAAAGGATCAACCCTTCATGTAGTATGGGTTTCTTCTCCTTCTTCTTATACTGGACTATGCTAGAGCGGAGAGATTGTAAAATAAAGAAAGGTAGAGAGACCCTAATTTTATGCCAAAAATGAGAGAGCAAAACAAAGTGGTAAGAATGGGCTCTTTTGAACCTACCGTCCAGTGTAACATACTCCATGATAGCCACCATAACTGTAGCCCAAATGTCTTTGAATGAATCCACATCATAGCATCCCCCAGACTCTTTAACAAGACTTTTTATCTCCTCCTTACTCTTTTGAAAATGCCGAATAGCCTTTCGAGAAACCTTGCTATCCTAGAAGAACTTAATTCCCTTCGTGCTGAGCCCAAAGATCTCAACTATGAAATCCTCTGTGATGTTAAGAGTAATTCCCACTATGGTCACCTCCCCATTTTTCCATGAGTCCACAAATAATTTAGTAGCACTGTCTTTAGCCCCATGCAATCTTTCCATGTAAGTAGTAAGACCACCCTTCTCAAGAATTTCCCAGGCCTCCGAAATTTTTTTCCATTTTACATAGTCCTTCAGCTCTTTGCGGTTAAGCCCTCCTCCCATGATCACACAGTTATCAGAAAAGAAAGGAAACACAGAGAGGAAACAGTAATTCCAAAAATTGGAAACTTTGAAATTAACAAGGGTTAGCCCGTGTCTATACTTAGTGTTCTTGGGAAAGACACCACTTTCTGTCATCATTTCCCTCTAATTTTTTTAGATGTGTCTAATCATCATAGTTTCTCAAGGTGTACCCAATCTACCCTCATGCTTCAAGATCTATCGAAGGCCAACTTGGCTTTGATATCAATGGTTAGATTTGTATAATCGTGAAAAATCACGATGTCCCTGGCATTAACCGCAAAGTTGGCCAACTCGTCAGCAGTACCATTCACCTCCCTATAGGTGTGAGAAATAATAACTTGATTAAAGGAATTAATTATGATTCTAGCCTCCTCAATGATTTCCTTGATTGTCCATGATGGCTTTGTCTTGTCACTAATACATTTTAAGATATTAAGTGAATCTCCCTCGATCCACACCTTCTGTGCCATGTGTTTTTTGACAAGTTTTAGCATCTGAAGAAGAGCCATAGCCTCCGCCACATGATTGGTTTGAACCCCAATAGGTAGGGCCACCGCAGCCATGCAATTAGCCATGTCATCATGGATGAGGCCACCATAGCCAGCTGGGCCTGGGTTACCCCTAGCAGCGCCATCGAAGTTAAGTTTTATCCACCCAGGCGGAGGGGAAAGCCAGATGGCATTCTCCCTAGGATGATTTTTATGGATAATAGTTCTCAATCCCATATCACCAGCATTATAATCCAGCATTCTTCCAGAAGAAGCCTTGAAGTTTTCCTTTATACTTCTCTTTATTTTCTCAGCAACCACTTTTGGAGGAAGTTCAATGTTTCTGAAGACTCTATCATTGTGTTCTCTCCATAATCGCCATATCACATGAGGAGGAATGAAATTCCACAGATGTTGATCAATGGGGAAGATCAATTTTCGGCATTGGATATAAAAAATTTCCATTTTATTGGGGAAGACCCACTTAATCTCCTAGCATTGTAATAATTCATTCCAAACCTCCCAAGCATAACTGCAGTCTATGGCAAGATGATAAATAGTTTCCTTAGCTTTTTTACATAGAAATCATCTGTTAGTTAGCACCATTCCCCTTTTCTGGAGGTTATCAATGGTAAGAATTTTGTTCTGCAAAGCCAACTAGAAAAAGATGTTAATTTTAGGAATTAAAGAATTGTCCCAAACCTGAGCCCGAAAGGGGAGAGGGTTTAGTTTCTTTAATAAAAGCTCCGAGCAAGAAGCCACCGTGAAGGTTCTAGAAGGAAGAATTCCCCAAAGGATCCTATCCTCATTAGAGCTCTTAACCTTCTAGATTGAAAGATCCAGCATTAAGGGTTTTAACAACTCATCATAAATGGACAAATTAATCCATGAGCCATTCCTCCAGTAGTTCCTGACCATAGCTCCATGTCTTTGAATACACTGATTAATGAAGGGTTGAAAAGCAGTAACAAAGTTTAAAGGATAATCTTTTATCCACCAGTCATCCCAGAAATGAATTTTTCTACCATTACCTAAAAACCACCTGGCCCCCTTAAAAGCCACATCCTTCGCATTCTGAATATTGTTCCAAATACGTTTGGTCAAACCCCATAGTATATGTTTGGTCAAAGGATAATTGTTAGTTATAAATCCTCTAACCAGGCCATATTTAACAGTGTGCATTGTAACCTTTAATAGGGTTGGATCTTAACCGAGCTCACTTCAAAAGAGTGAAATATTTTGGGTTACCGATCCCAGGTGGTTTTTCCCTTAGCAGGGTTTCCACTTTAAAAATATATGTGTTAATGTGTATGATTTTTGTTACATTATGTCCATTGATTGGTAATCCTAGTAATTGTTTTACTGCTACTCGGTAGTTGAGTAATTAAAGGTTGAAGATAATGGTTTATTTCACCGAGTTGATTTATATATTTGAAATAATTGTTATATACATCAAGGAAATTTTGGGACTATAGGATAACTGGACTAACTGATTCACACCCCCCCTCCCTCTCAGTTATCTAACAGACCCCATTATTTTTGGATTTTATAACAGATTAAGACATGGAGGACAAAATCTAAAAAAGGAAAGTTGATCTTTATATTGCATTGAAAGTGTTTCAGGATAGAAAATAGATGAGAATTGAAGCATTTAAACCTATCTTCTAGGATGATATCTTAGTACATAATTTAATGTAAGGGCTTGACTCATATACAAATACCTTTGATGAGTATATTTTATAATAAGGTTCATGTCCTCCAAGGTCAAACTTCTAAATAAATTTCTTTATATATTTGGATAAAAAATAGTCTAGATCGTGTGATGTCTCTAATTAAACACTAATTTTTTTAGCTTCCCTGACCAATACCTAGATGTATTCTATAGTTGCTAGGTTATCTTACATTATTTTCAAATGAGCAATTGGACATTCTAAGATACAATAACCAAGAGTGCAAGTGAACAAAGAACATACCCTAGGTCATCTCATAATGGTCATGAATGTATTTGATAACAAATAAATCTGAAATTCATAGTGTAAAGGTAAAGAGTTCTAATTTATGATTGCATACGTGAATTAGGTCAGTGAATTAAATATAAGAAATTGAATAATGATTCTATCTATCACAGATGCAAGTATATAGATTAGTAATGGAATGGATAAGGATACAAGATATATAATATTATGACATCATCTCACCCATAATGATAAAATTTATAAGCTGACATTTTTTCTTGCAATGTTTTAATAATCATGCTAAAGTCAAGACTTTGATAAAATGCATATCTAGCTCTAATAAAATAGTTTTTTAATTTTTTATGCTCTTTTTATCTAGTTTCTCTCACAATTTATTTTCTTTAGGCTTGGACTTCACAACTGAAGCCATCAACAAGAACTACTTTGACAATATGGCTTATGTCCTTATATTGCATGTTTTTAAAATACAAGAAGGAATATAAAGGAAACATCAAAAGATTGTTTCTTCCATTCCATTTTGACCTCTTAATTTGCAACTTTTTCTCATGGAAAGTGATACTAGATAAAAGTAAATTTAAAAATTCTAGAATGTATTACTGTATTCCTTAAAATATTGATGTCACTTTTATTATCACAAAGAATAGGATTGGCCTAATTATACATTATCTTAATATCATTTATGGTTTTTTGCATCCACATCATTTAGGTGTTGCAAGATACAAAAACTATATATTCTACTCCTGCTCTTACTAAACCATGAGAGCAATCTATTTCCCAAAAAGAAAGCGAGCAACTACTAGTACTTTAATGATAAATATTACATTCCTAATCAGCATCAATATATGCACTCTTGAGTAACATCCATCACCTTATTGATATTATAATCTATAATCTAGGGGTCCTTTAAGATATCTAAGAATTATCTAGACTTTCTTCACATTGATTCCCCTTGGATTACCTTGAAACCTTGCAACCAAGAAAGACACATGCATAATCTTATGCCTAGATGTGGTTAAGTGTAATAGGCACCCAATCATGAACTTAATACATCTGAAAAGGGTAGAGGTGACATGTCATCTTTCCTCAAATGAGAACCTATTGTACACACCTAAAAATATCCATGTATAATTAAACAAATATTTTATTCATTTAATTATTTAATCAAAATTTCTTTATTAATTAAGTATACATTTATTATTTATTTCATTAATTCTCTAGCCTTTTCCTCTATTGTTTAAATAGCTATTCCTATTTATTTATCTAGTTCACCAGTCTTTTTCATCCCATGATTAAATAAAAATGTATTTATTTAATCATCCATTTCCACTTCATATTCTCCTATTTATCAAATAAATACCTTTATTTTTTTATACATTAATCAATCATCTTATTTTCATTTCTACCAATCTTCTCCACTCACATGGATCATCTCCTCAATTTCGATACATGTAATAAATGGCACTTGTCTTTGCATTTGACTTTCACATCCACAACATGTCTAGTTTAAACACACTTTGTGATGTATTATGAAAATTCAATATTCTCTACCTACCACTCCATCTCATCTCTTCATTTCCTTTAACCTCTCAATCTTTATTATCATAAATGTTTCCTACCTACTCTCACCTACTCTCAAATCCTAGCCATTCGTTATATGACCTTTAGTCATATTCCTTGATTTTCATGACGAATTCTATAACAAAACATGTTCTCCACTCTCTTGAATCCAAATGCCTTTTCTAATTCATTTTTTATCTTTCATACTCGCGATTTTGCATACTTTATGATCTAAGAGATATATCTTTCATTGTTATCATGTTTCCATCATCATTATCATCCTTGATATTTGTATAATCTTACATCAACCAACCATACTCCATTCCTTTATAGCCTCTTCAGCATGTGTGAACAAGTCTGAGAGAAACCCTTTAGAAGACATATTTTCAAAGGATAGGAGGACGATGGAAATGAATGTTTCATGATGTCAGATGGATATATTTGTGTTCACTTTCATTGTTGTATTTTTATGAAGAAGAGTTTCACTAATATGATTTTGGTTAGTATTATGAATCTAGGGATTATGGTTGGGATTTATTAGGTTCTCAATACGTTATAAATTTTCATGATCACTATTTTGGCATACATGGTGGAACCCTTCTTCTCTTTATAGTATTTATCTTGAAGTTTGAAGTGATATTTTGGGTTGCAAGTCGTATTTCCATAATGGACACCAAAACTACATATTTTATGTTCATTTTTGTGCATTTGACATTCTGACTCTTGCAATGTTTCTACATTTTTTATATTCTTCAAGATTTTCTCTACCTTGCTACAAATTTGTTGCCTTGTTGTGCATTTGTTTTCTTGATGCACATTTGTATTTTTGTGCATTTTTAATATTCTTGTACATTTTTTGTTTTGTTGTGCATTTGT
The DNA here is from genome assembly GCA_018584345.1 of Thuja plicata. Taxonomy (NCBI): domain Eukaryota; kingdom Viridiplantae; phylum Streptophyta; class Pinopsida; order Cupressales; family Cupressaceae; genus Thuja; species Thuja plicata. The sequence continues at coordinate 5,367,708 of MU227713.1, read as the reverse complement.
TGTTTTGTTTCACATTTGTTATATTACTGCACATTTTATGTCTTCTTTTGTATTTTATTCATTTCCTATGCTTTTTCTTCTGTCATTTTTTTTGTCTCGGTGGATTTTTTAAAGGTTTTTTTTTTTTATTGTTTTTCTTTACCAATCTTGCATATTTGACATTTTGGGGCTATCATATTTGATCAAAAGGTCATCAAAAACTTTCAAAAAAACATTAAATTTGCGTTTATATGTTCTAAAATGTATTTTTTACATTCTAAGAAGTGATCACTGTCTTTTTCTTTCATTCATCATAGAATAATTTCTTGTCTTAGATCAAATGGCTTGGTGTATCTTCCACTCCTTTGTCTTTTAATCCATAATATTTTGTTACGTATACTCTCCTCATGCGTCTTCTTAAGGATCTTGAGTAGACCATATATGAGGGATTTTTTTTTATTTTTTACGGGTCCTTCCTAGAGAAGTGAATACTCTTTGTGATGATCTCAAGTCTTGTGTTCTATCAAATTATAAATAATAAGGGTGAATCAAAATAGAAAATTCTTAGGTTCAATGTTCTCATTATGGGCTAAGCCTTTATGACCTTTACACCTTAGAGTAATCAAGGTGAAGATGGGTTACCCTTTTCTCCTAGTTGTTTTGCATTATTCTCCTTTCATTTCACATCTTTAGACCTCAATGTACCTTTATACAATATATAGGATCTTGTGAAGATTATAGTTGAACTATTTGGTCATCACTTCTTGTGTATGCAAGGACTGATACTTCCACATGAGTAGGCTTGTTGACATATCTAATGTTTTTGAATGTTTATATTACCTTCCCCACTTGAAACCTAAAGGGGTATACATTATTCAAAATCATCCTTAGTATTTTTTTTTTGTACTTATTTCTTTTATGTTTCATATTTAATCAAAATAAAAATCAATTAAACCAATCACACTTTCCACTTCTAACACCCAAATAGGATAAAAACCAATGGCCACCTTGGATCGATAAATTCAAGATCTCAAAATAAAATCTATGGCATACAAACTAGAGAAAAAACAACCTCTTTCTATAAAAAAACTCCAAGAAGTTCATCAAAACATAGAGAACATACAAACTCAAGGGTTGCTAAAACAAATAGAAAATTTAATAGAATAATAAATGAACAGAAACTAAAACTAAAATCTCAACCAAAACCACATATCTCCTCCACCAAAACAAATCACTTCCTACAAAAATATATGCATACCCAAGTGTTCCTCAGATATGAAATTTATGTCTCTGGAACAATCTATTGAGTCATCTTTTAAATAACTTCTTACATAAATACTATCACATTACCTAAGGAAACCACATGGAGATGGTAATGGTTGATTAGATATTTTGAATAGTATAGGCACACTAAACATAGACCTTTAAATTGAATGGAATTGAAAACTTAAATCCATGACCTTATTGATAATGATCACAGTGCTAATGAAAAATATCCTCATAATTCATCAATAAGAAATTATTCATAATTCAAGGCACTACTTCCAAGCATCATAAAATTCCTATACTTTTGTCTAGAAATGGCCCACAAGTAGCTTTCATATCTCCTACCATTCCTTCCTCTCCTAAATCTTCCCAACAATAATCCACACCATCTTCCCCAAACAATAAGTCTAATGATAAAACCTTTCATATTGATCCTTAAGAGCTATCTACAATATAAATCTAGCCTAATCCAAGTATCGGTATGTTCTCTCTCATGATTCAAAAGACCTAGATCCTATGTAGTCATCCACTCTAACTATAATCATACCTACTCCTGAGAGTCCCACTGAAAAAAAATTTACATGATGCCAGATTATGGACACTCTCCAACAATACTCCATGTTTATTCAAAATCCTACCTCATCCTTGAAAGTGGCTCCATGTCAAGAGAATAATCCAAAGTATGAAGAAACAAGTTCTAAAATAGATCAACATAAAGATACTTAAACTCTCCAATTTCATCCAACATGTGGTCAAGTGTTCAACACCCAAAAATATTAAGAGGATGGTGTGGGGTAAATCAATCCAAACCTCAATAATAAATTTAATTAAGATATAAATTTACTTCAAATCACAATAAGTAACTTAATTCAATAAAGATGTGTAGTGAGGAGGACAAATGATTGAATTAAAGTAGAAGAGAGAGGAACGAGGAGATGTCGAGATGGAGACTGGAACCAAATCCTCCATTTTGGGACCTACTACTAGATTGAGTAGTGAGAGTAAGGGCATGACCCCTTTAGATAGCATAGTTAGGAAAGTTAAGGATATCACTAGGAAAAATGACAATTTCGTTAAGATGTCGAAGCTAGTATTGGGGTTTGTGAACCACTATTTGTTTCCTATTTTTCCATATATAAATAAAATAAATATAAAAAAATATGTCCATATAATTGGTTAATTTAAATGAAAAGTTGCATGGCGCGAATGGATAAGTATCCTCCCTATGGTAGGAACTAGTAAATAGTGTATACAACTATTTAAATAATGAAATATAAATGCTATTGACATTTAATAGAATATATAACATTTGCAACACACTTTTGGATGTATGAAATGTACTATGTTATATTTACATGCATGACCACAATTCTATGTAAAGATTGCACACAACTTTTTAAAATAAGAATATATAAATATAATTGATGGTTCATAGAGAAATTTAAATCTCATGTAAATCTAACTTTAGCCTATGCAATAAAATATATTTTTATCCCATATTAATGAAAACCATATTTAAATGATCTACTTTCTTCCAAAATGGTTCATTGGCACTTATTATAAGGTTTCCAATGGCTACATTTTCTTCTTTTATACTTCATTGGAGCAAACTAATAGTGTTAAGATGTCATGATCGTCTAGTAAATATTATTATAATTCCCTGCTCATTTCTAAATTTTCTTAATCATTCTAGGTTACATTATATGAAGAGATTCTTTTAAGATCTACCTCAAAGAAACAGGTTGTTGAAATTTGGCACAACAATTATAAAACTCTATGATACATATTAATGTATTGTTTGTTCCTATAGGTAGATTTTAGGGTTGTCTACAATAGCCTTTCATAGTTTTTGATCCACTCAAAGTCTTTTATAATTTATATCTTCAAAAATGGCTTCATTGTACTTAGTGTAAATTTTCCAAGAGTCATATTTTTCCTTAGAAACCTCATTAAACAAAACCAAGTTATGAAAACATGTTAGGGATATCCATTGAAATATTTTCTATCCAATTCTATATATGCACAAATACTCCTATTCCAATTATTACTACAATCTTTCATGGATAACACATACAACTATTGCAATAACAAAATACAATCTAGCTGATAATTCATAGAGAATGAATCTCATTTTCAACACATCTCTGAAACCATGTAATGAAATAATTTATCCAAAAACCCACCAATACTATTAGTAATAAAAAAATACTATAATATTTTATGAACATCAATAGAAAAAACATTCATGGGTTCTTCCAATAATGTGTTGGTTAAGTAGTGGCTTTGTTGTTGTGAGCGCCAAGGTTCAAACCCCTATCAAACCATTGTGATCAGAGGCTTGTTCTTTCATTGATGCAATGTGCTTTCCGGTTTAAGCCATAACTTTGTTAAATAGGGATGAGGTCCCCCCTTTGTGATGTAATACCCTCTCCTATGGTGATACTTGGACTTTTGACTTGGACATTTTATTATGATGGTTAGAACTATACATTTACATTTATATTTCGTGGATGATGATATGATTTATATGCTCATTTA
>MU227713.1:5343711-5354767 GCA_018584345.1 Thuja plicata | reverse complement strand
AACGAAGATCCAACTTGGAGAAAAAATGAGCCCCATGAAGCTCATCAAGAAGTTCATCAACAACTGGAATGGGAAACTTATCCTTTATAGTGAGATGATTAAGTGCTCGGAAATCAATGCAGAGTCGTCATGACCCATCTTTTTTGTGGACAAGCAGAACTAGAGAAGAAAAGGAACTGGTACTAGGGTGAATAATACCTTGCTTCAGTAAGTCATGAACAAGCATCTCGATTTTAGTCTTCTGATGAAATGGGTAGCGATAGGGCCTGATGTTGGGCGGAACACTGCCAGGAAGGATCTGAATATGGTGGTCCTCTGGGCGAGAAGGGGGTGATCCCACAGGTTCAGCAAATACACCTGAATACTTATCCAAAATTTGTTGGAGATCTGCAGGAGTACTAGAGACCACTGATGGTTGCATCTGAATGGAATGGAGCTGTGCGAAGATACCATGTGAATTCTTCTCAAGAATTTTTTCCATACAATGTGAATTGATGATGCTGAGAGACCCTGGCTGTAAGCCTTTCAAAGTGTGTCGTTGCCCATCGGCTGAAAACTGCATCCAAAGTTTAGCAAAATCCCATAAAATGGGGCCAAGAGTACGTAACCATTAAGTGCCCAAAACCACATCACAGCCACCTAAGGGCAAGGAAAACATGTCAGAGTGCATGTTATAATCTCCAATAGAGAGACGCATATTGCGACATTTCCCTTTGCAAGGTAAAGTGCCCCCATTGGCAATCATGACTTCAAAGCTAGAGCAGGGATGAACAAAGCAATCAGCCTGTTTGGCTATTCAGGGGTCAATGAAGTTATGAGTGCTACCAGAATCAATGAGTATAGTAAGAGGGATCTTCTTGAAGAAACCCTGGAACCGCATGGTTTGTGGGGAAGTGACTCCTACCAAAGCATGGACAGATATCTATGGTTGAGCTTCTGGTGAAGGAGGTTCAGGCTGTTGAGGCTCAACCTCATCATCCACTATTTTGTGAGAATCTACATATTCTTCCAGTTCAGGTGGAGAATCCACATCCAAGAGATAGAGCTTTTGCTGAAAACATCTATGGCCCCGGGACCATTTCTCATCACAATTATAACAAAGCCCTTTTTCTCACTTGGCCTGCATCTCTATTTCAGACAAGTGCTTGATAGGAGTAGTTCTGGGAGCTAGCGTGACTTGAGGGTTGTGAGAACCCATATTTCTGAATGGAACAAAATTGGATCTGGAACATTGGAGAGCACTAATCTTGTCTTCCGCTAACTAAGCCAACCCAAGGGCTTCCATCATTGTAGTGGGCAAAAAAATTTTGACTTCTGAGTGAAGTGCATCCTTCAGACCACTGACGAAACAACTACGGAAGAATTCATTAGACAAGCCCTCCGTGTGATTAGCTAATTTTTCAAACTCTGTCTAGTATTCTCTTACAGTCCATGTTTGGCGCAGTTTAGTGAGTGCTCCTATGAAGTCACTAAAAGCACTAGGGCCAAAGTGCTCCAAAAGGAGTGTGCACAATTCTTTCTAGGTTGGGTCTACATTAGCCTTGATGTACCAACGGAACCATTGAAGAGCTTCATGTTCCAAATGAAAAGATGCAAGCGGGACTTTGTGGTTATCCAAAGTATTATGCAAGCTGAAATACTGCTCTACCCTATAAATCCATCCAGTCAGATCAGTACCATCGAAGAGTGGAAAATCAAGCTTCGGTCCACGGAAATTGCCAGAAGAGAACCCAGCATCTCCAGAATGGTTTTGGTTCATGGCTGAATGCTAAAGGTTGAGACCGAGAATTTTGTCGTCCAGATCTTGAAGTTTTGTTTTGAGGGATGCAATTTCCTCTTCCATGATTTTTTCTCCTGTACGTGTAACAACCATAAAGTAGTTTTTTTTAATTTTTTTTTATTTTTTTATTTTGGCAATTGGTAGAAAATGAGAAACAAAAACTTTTTCAGTTAGGGAAAACTTGGATTTGGGAAAAAATCATATGGGAAATGGGTGTTTGACGAGTGGTTGGAGACTTTCTGAGGAAAAGGGAAAAAGAAAAATGAGGGTTTCAGGGTTGGGGAGGTGGAATGAGTGAGTAGTCCAAGAGGGACAAGGGAGCAGAATGAGGAATTGAATCTTGTGGCTCAGTTTGGTGGCAATTGGATGAGAAGCAAAAAAGATAGGGCAAACCCTAAAATTTGATAAATGAGGGATTTAGGGCTTCGATATGTAGAATTTGGGGTTGGGTCGTCAAGGAAGGAAATATGCGGAATGGTATTTCAGGCGTTCTAAGGAACTGTGAGAGGAAACGAAAAGAAAGCAAGGAAGCTATGGCTAAAAAACAATATATATATATATATATATATATATATTATTTTATTTTTTTATTTTTTTTTTATTTTTTGACACAATAGACTCAGGAAAATTCACTCAAATACGAAATAACAGAAAGGATTTATTGCAATAACAAGAGATAGTAGAATTGAAAGGAACCTGAAGGCCACGACTGAAAAAATTTAGACGTAATTTCCACCCAGCAAGCCCAAGAAAGCGCTCTAATACTAGATGAGAGGAACCTCCTTACAGAAATATGGTGAGAATGCATGAAATAATAGAATATAGAGCAATAGCAGAACTCAAAATGAATCTATTGATTGCGGGCCACTTCAAGGGGGTAACCTGCTTTGAGCAAGCTCAATACAATAAATTCCTCTGTGTCCAACAAAGGCCTCAACCTACTCTTATATACTAAGTACGATCTAGAAAATTAATACTACCTATGCATGTGGGATAATAAAATATACTCATGGGATGACTTACAAAGCATATGCATCCGACAACACTACACTAACAAAATAAACAAAAGGAACACACGGGTTCCTAATAGTTTCATCTCGGATTGGTTTTAGTAGGAAAACAATACCACGATATGTTAATAGGAGAATAATTTTGGATGATAGCACCTTGGAAGGCAATTGTGCAATCATGTGTAGAGCTCCTCATTCTAATAGGATTTATGGAGGAATCAAGAATTTGGTCACATTATTTTGGAATGATAAAACACTTCCTTCATTAAATAGTAGAGATGTTATTAGACATAGAATTGTAGCTAATCATTAATAATATCATACGAAAAATTGGTTGGACACAACACAACATGAAATGTATGTTTCATTTTGTAGTTCAAATCCTAATATAAAGATTGGGAAAACATTGTTCAAAAGATTGAAGCCATATTATGTCAGGAAAAACATTGTGTTTGAAACTTGTTGTTGTCATGTTATCATATTGAATTTGACCTCCACTATCAGGTTTTTTGAAAGTTTGTAGAAGACACTTATGGTTTCAAAAATGCTCCTCCTACTAAACGAAGTGAGTTCATCTCATCTATTTTATGTGACAAAAGAGATGATGCAGCTAGACAAATAAATTTCATAAAAGGAATATGTCAAACATGTGCTAATTTGACTCTTTTCCTTCTTAAAATGAAAACATTGATGTAACAAAAATGGTAAATTGTAAGAGTTAAAAATATGTAAAGAATAAAATAAAATTTGGGAAAGAATCCAAAAGGTTAGAATATGTTGAAGAGGAGATAAATGTTGGAGCATTTATGGAAAAGTTTAAAAAATTGATTCAATCCTACATTCATCATGTTTTTTTTGCAAAGTGGAAAACACAACTATTCTAAACACTGGGAGATAATTTTCCACTTGAAACTATTGTATCAGTTGTTGATTTTGCAGAAAACTATTCCTTTGTTCATCAAAAGGATATTCAATCGGGATACTATTTTTAAGAGAAAATTACAATTATAGTACATTTGTGTTTTTGACACACACAATTAGATTTGGATGGTATGCAGAGCATATTTGAAGTACAGGTCATCAAGAAGGAATATCATTTTTATATAAGTGATGATAAAGAGCATGACATTCATTATGTAGAACACTATTTCAAGATGTTTTTTATAAATTTGAAAGAAAGGGGCATAAAAATTGATAAACATTATGTTTGGTCAGATGGATGTGTTGCACAATTCAAATCATCTAGACCATTTTATGTACTATGTAGATATCATCGTAATGAAAATATATGACATGTCTAGAGTTTCTTTGAGAGTGGACATGGAAAAGGTGAACATGATGTTGCTAGAGCTTGCATCAAACGTGATCTACAAAAGTATCAAATAATTATAAGGGTTTTCATATAAAAATACACGTGATGTTGAATGGTATAGGACACATCATCAGTAATGACTCAAGCGGTACCACATAGAAAATTTTGGGAGCTAAAAGGCATGTACCCATTTTTAAATTATCCATGTGTGCACGATATATATATTTATCCAAGTGTTTAATTTTTTTACATTCTTTATTCAAATTATATTTGTAAAATGTATTAAATATGCATGTTGAGGTGTGGATAGAAAAATTATGCATTGTTGCAAGAGGATAGAAAAGACGTGAGCTTTACATTCAGTTATGAGTACGCATTGTTGTAATTGGACGTTGAACACTAGGGACTACTCATATTTTTGTTGTCACTGCATTGCTGACAATCATGAGGAATGCATCAATCAAGACCATGGATATGTACATGCATAGAATATAGTGCCACTAGTTGTTACTAATATATTTAATAGAGATAAAGATGAAAACTTTGATGATGTTCCTTTGATTTTTATTGATTATGATCATATCTCGAGATTGGTCAAATTTGGTAAGTATATATTTCACATTATATGGTCCATTGAACTTCATTTATAGATAGATAGATAGATATATAGATTGAACTAAGTAAATTTTTAGATCTCACAAGCATATATAAATTTATTGTGTGGGAGATGTCTTTGCAGTGATTGTTGAGCGTGGAAATGTTGAAGGAGTTGGTTATTATTTATTGTGTTGTACTGTAGAGAGGATGAAGCTACTTGAACCTAAATAAAGTGATAGAATGTTGTTCCACATAGGTTTGTATGCATTACATCAATATATTGAACTCATTTTGTAAATTTAAAATTTCAACCTTTTAACAAATTTCAAATTTAGTTGTTTAAATTTATAATGTTAAAATTTGTGACCTGCAGGTTCAGTTGTTTTAGAGGGTACATATTTCAAGCAAATAAAAGTAATTCAACATGGTATTCACTTTTTTTATTACCAACTAGACAATAAGGTGTTTTAATATAGTCACCTAGTAGTTTCCACCTCCCTTTGTCTCCATACAGTTAAATCTCAACTTGGACATCGTAAGTGGAGACTAGACAGTGAGGATCATGAGAGAATATTACATGTTCTCCATGAAAGTTCTAAACCACTTGAGTTGGTCTAAAAAGCATAATATGTGTACCTATCTCATGTGTTAGGACCTACTTGATATCTCTGGATTAAATTGACTATACTTTTTTGATATATTTAATTATATGGCAGACTATAATTTATTGATATATGATGGACATGTTTGATGGTTCAATGGTTTTAATATACAAACTTTTGTGTATGCTTTTATATATATTCGTATATACATGTATGGTTTTATATGTATGCTTTTATTGTTCAATTATTTTTATAGATTTCTTATTAGTTAAAGATCGCCTTAAGACATTAGTATGAACACTAAAACATGATGAAATTAGTTAGATTACTTATGACATGTGTTAGTTTTAGAATGAGTTAGAATACTTATTGTCCATTAGTTACCTATATTAACTTGTTATTTTTTATGATATTAATTAGAACCCCTTAAGACATCCCCTTAAGACCTCCCCTTAAGACATTTGTTAGATTACTAATGACGTTAGTTAGATTACTTATGTATGCTTTGATTGTTCAATGATTTTTATAGATTGCTCATTAGTTAAATATCCCCTTAAGACATTAGTTTGAACACCAAAACATAATGAAATTAGTTAGATTAATTATGACATGTGTTTGAAAACCAAAACATAATGAAATTAGTTAGAATACTTATTTTCCATTAGTTATGTGTCTTAACTTGTTATTTTTTATGATATTAATTAGATACCCTTAAGACACCCCCTTAAGACCTCCCCTTAAGAAATTTATTAGATTACTAATAAAATTAGTTAGATTACTTATGTATGCTTTGATTGTTCAATGATTTTTATAGATTGATTTTTAGTTAAAGATCCCCTTAAGACATTAGTTTGAACACTAAAACATTATGAAATTAATTAGATTTTGTATGACTTGTGTTAGTTCTAGAATGAGTTAGAATACTTATGATCCATTAGTTACATGTATTAACTTTTTATTTTTTATGATATTAATTAGAGCCCCTTAAGACATCCTCTTAAGACCTCCTCTTAAGATATTTCTTAGATTACTAATGACATTATCTAGATTACTTATGTATGCTTTGATTTTTCAATGATTTTTATAGATTTATTTTTAGTTAAAGATCCCCTTAAGACATTAGTTTGAACACAAACATTATGAAATTAGTTAGATTACTTATGACTTGTGTTAGTTCAAGAATGAGTTTGAATACTTATTGTCATTAGTTACATGTATTAACTTATTATTTTGTATGATATTAATTAGATCCCCTTAAGACATCCCCTTAAGACCTTTGTTGGGTTACTAATGACATTAGCTAGATTACTTATGTGTACTTTGATTGTTCAATGATTTTTATAGATTTCTTATTTGTTAAAGATCCCCTTAAGACATTAGCTTGAACACTAAAATATTATGAAATTAGTTAGATTATTTATGACGTGTTAGTTCTAGAATGAGTTACAATACTTATTATCCATTAGTTGCATGTATTAACTTGTTATTTGTTATGATATTAATTAGATCCCCTTAACCCATCCCCTTAAGACCTCCCCTTAAGACATTTTTTAGATTACTTTTGGCATTAGTTAGATTACTTATGTATGCTTTGATTGTTCAATAATTTTTATAGATTGGTTATTAGTTAAAGATCCCCTTAAGAAATTAGTTTGAACACTAAAACATGATGAAATTAGTTAGATTACTTATGACATGTGTTAGTTCTAGAATGAGTTATAATACTTATTATTAATTAGTTACATGTATTAGCTTGTTATTTTTATGATATTAATTAGATCCCCTTAAGACCTCCCAAAAAGACATTTGTTAGATTACTAATGACATTAGTTAGATTAGTGATCCCTGTGAATATAAATGCATGTATATAATAATAATGTAAATACTTGAAATATATGAATGCATGTTTAAAATTAAATATATTTAAAACTTAGTAGGTGTCACATCTGCTGAATATCTCTGATCAAGATGCTTCGATCCCACACTAGAGGTGATGTGCTTTGCTCGAGTGTCATGAGAATCCTTTGGATGTGAAGAAGCAATTGAACCCTACAAATTTAGTACAACATTTGGTTATATACATGTGGATAGTATAGATTATGTAAAGTACTTGAAATATATAAATACATGTTACAAGTGTACACATGCATGATTAAACTTACATATATTTAAAACTTACCTGACTACTATTAGGTGTCACATCTACTGAATCTCTTATATGAAGATGCTCTGATCCCACACTAGAGGTAATGTGCTCTTCTAACTATTCCTAAAAAATATTGTATATTGAAACAACATCAATACATGTATATACAATTAATTGTTCACTAAAAATCCTAGAAAGGAGAAAAGAAAACTTTATATACCTAGATCTCAGTAGTAGGAGGATCATCAGTGTGTTGCACCATCATATAATCAACAGAAACTACATCACCAACACCACCTCCAGTCATAAATGTCTCTAGTAATGAAGAGTGTAAGGGTGTGTGTAGCCAGGAGGGGGGTGTTGTAGAGCCTGAACCACTAGGATGCAATAAAAAATCCATAAATGATCCAACATCAATGCCACTATCCACCTGACTCAACTCACAAAACTTATCATCAAATGTGTCTAGGTCCTCAGTTGTGATGTGTACATCTCCAATCCGTATACCTGGCTCTATAGCTACAAACTGATTTTTGGGTGTAGAGCGCTCTGCAGAGTGTTGTGAACTATGTTGTGCCTGAGTAGATGGTGTTTCGTATGTCAATGGAACTACAGGACCCCATGCAAGTCTGATGACATCTCTGACTGACTATATTGGGATCCTTTGCATGTCTATAATATAAGAATCTGACTGTAGGAGATCCTCCAAAAAGTAAAGCACCACATCAAAATGCCTATGATGTCTAAAAAGTGCTTGTATCTCTCTAGGTGGCGGATGACCTGCAACTCTATATGCCTCATCACTAACCCCTACAGAAGTACTAGATGAAGCCTCAGAAGATGATCTATCTCAACTCGGTCTACTGAAAATATATCTTCCCACTTTATCCAAAGTGATGGAGGTGGTTGTAGAAAAAATCTCCCCTATCATGTCTACTACTCCCCTCTGGGAAGTAATGGCCACTTTATCTTCAATAGCAACCATCGTCAGTGCCATTGCTAGAGACTTCTGCCCAACCAGTTGTCTATGAGAATGTACAACTCAATCATCCCAATAATACTAATCACAGTCTGCAACTCTACCGTGCCCCTGACTGTAATATATGGGAAGATCTAAATATTTGACCCTAAGTCTCAAACGGAACTTAGTGTACAACTATTGGGCAAAATATAATGGAATCTGGTCATTATTAGGATAACGACCATGTGCTGTAAGAAAATGGGGGTATATCATGCATGCAATCTGAGGAATCTCACACTATGTAACCTGATACACCCTCACCTTGGGTTTCCCCTCATAAAATGGGAAACCCTCTCATTTAATGATTTCCTTGGGGACTTGGCTCTGGACCATCTCCAAGGAAACATCATGTGACACCTCGGCTCTCAACTCTCAAAAAATACTATCAACAATTTGTGGTGTGAAGGAAGTGTGGGATCTCAATCAAGCAGCCATATCCTCAAAACTCATTAATACAGTGATACAAATAACTAAGTATATGCCACATGGCTGAGATGTATGGATGAACTCTCTAAGTCGATCCATCTCTGCCAGTGCATTTTGAAAAATAGTCACAATATTAGGAGTGCGAGGTGCATCCTGAGTTGGTACATCTTGAGCTAGTACATCCTAAGTGGCCATATAGATGTAACATCTGAAAGCTAAGTGTTAACAATTAAGTACTCAATTACATCTTATAACTTCGTGTAAAAGGGAAACAAATATCTAAATTTATAAAATTATACTTAAATTTAAAATACTAGGTCCTAATTGGTATTAATAGGTCTTATTAGTCTAATTAGTTCTTGATGGGTCCTATTAAAGGTCTTAAGTGGTCCTATTCTAGATCTTAAGGTGTTATAAGGGTTCTTAAAGAGTTTTATGTCACAATAGGGGTCCTAAAGGGACCTAGGATGTACTCATTGTCCTAAAGGGTACTTGGATGTACTAATTAGTATTAATAGGTCCTATTAGGTAAAGTAAATGGTATTATTTGGTCTTAAGGGTCCTATGATGTACTAATTGGTCTTAATAGGTCATATTAGTCCTATTAAGTCTTAAGTCAAGTCTTATTAGGTCTTAATGGTCCTAAGGATTCTTAAAGAGTTCTAATAGGTCATCCTAGAGATCTTTTAAAGGGTCCTACTTGGGTTCTTAATTAATTATTCTTCACAATAGGGGTCCTAAAGGGACCTAGGGTGTACTAATAGTCCTAAAGGGTCCTTGGATGTACTAATTGGTATTAATAGGTTCTATAAGGTCAAGTAAGTTGTCTTATTAGGTCTTAAGGGTGCTAGGATGTACTAACTGGCCTTAATAGGTCATATTAGTCTTATTAGGTCTTAAGTCCATTCTTATTAGGTCTTAAGGGTCCTAGGGATTCTTAAAGAGTTCTACTAGGTCATCCTAGGTGTTTTAAAAGGTCGTAATTGGGTTCTTAAAGATTTTTATGTCACAATAGGGGTCCTAAAGGGTCCTAAGGTGTACTAATGGTCCTAACAGGTCCTAGGATGTACTTATTATCCTAAAGGGTTCTTGTACATGTACTAATTGGTATCAATAGGTCCTATTTACACTAATGGGTCCTATTAGGTCTTAAGTGGTCCTATTCTAGGTCTTAAGGGTCCTAAGGGTTCTTAAATATTTTTATGTCACAATAAGGGTCCTAAAGGGACATAAGGTTACTAATAGTTCTAAAGGGCCCTTTGATGTACTAATTGGTATTAATAGGTCTTATTAGGTCAAGTAAGAGGTCTTGTTAGCTCTTAAGGGTCCTAGGATGTACTAATTAGCTTTAATAAGTCATATTAGTCCTATTAGGTCTAAAGTCTCATCTTATTAGGTCTTAAGGGGTCCTATTAGGTCTTAAGTGGTCATATTCTAGGTCTTAAGGATCCTAAGGGTTCTTAAATATTTTTATGTCACAATAGGGGTCCTAAAGGGAAATAGGGTGTACTAATAGTCCTAAAGGGTTCTTGGATGTACAAATTGGTACTAATAGGTCCTATTAGGTCAAGTAAGTAGTCTTATTAGGTCTTAAGGGTCCTAAGGGTTCTTAAATAGTTTTAATAGGTCATCCTAGGTGTCTTAAAGTGTTCTACTTGGGTTCTTAAAGAGATTTATGTCACAATAGGGGTCCTCAAGGGTCCTAGGATGTACCCATAGTCTTAAAGGGTCCTAGGATGTACTAATTGGTCTTATAGGTCATATTAGTCCTATTAGTTCTTAAGTGGTCTTATTAGGTCTTAAGGGTCCTAGGTATTCTTAAAGAGTTATAATAGGTCATCCTAAGTGTTTTAAAGGGTCCTACTTGGGTTCTTAAAGAGTTTTATGTCACAATAGGGGTCCTAAAGGGTCCTAAGGTGTACTAAGGGGTCCTCTAAGTTACTTAAAGCATACTAGGATGTACTAAGGAGGTCCTCCTAGGATAATATTTTAACATCTAATTGTACATGAATAAAATTTATACATGTAACTCTAGAACATATGTACATAATTGAGAGGGGGGAGAGAGAGAGAGAGAGAGAGAGAGAGAGAGAGAGAGAGAGAGAGAGAGAGAGAGAGAGAGAGAGAGAGAGAGAGAGAGAGAGAGAGAGAGAGAGAGAGAG
>MU227713.1:5323369-5343661 GCA_018584345.1 Thuja plicata | reverse complement strand
AGAGAGAGAGAGAGAGAGAGAGAGAGAGAGAGAGAGAGAGAGAGAGAGAGAGAGAGAGATGGCATAAATTCAGAGCCTTATTAAGTGTTGAATTGTATAGGTTTGATGATAGGAAGATCAATTATTCTATTGTCATTGATGTCAACTTGGTGTTGTGTTTGTTGATAGTGTTTCTGATGTACTACCAAGTATGAGTATAGATTCACATTATGTCTTGCAATAAGAATTGAAGTGTACAATTTTTTTTGGAGACTCAAGGATGTCTCTAGATGCATTATGTGTGATCGTGTAAGATGGTAATATAAATGGAGAAAGTTATGATCGATTGAAGGAAAACCAGGAAGACAAAAGAACAAGCAGTGATAGATAGTGAATGATTTGATTGTTTTATCAAATTGGTATGGATTCAATTGTTTTGGTCATGATATGATTATCTTAAATAGGTTATGTTATTGATGCTATGATCTCTACATGATTGAAGTACCGCAAGGTAGTGTTTCAATTGATAGAAGATTGTTCTGTGCAAGTTAGAAAATGTTTGAACAAGGTTGAGCATTTGATGGTAGATCAGTGAGTGGTGATGATGTGATCAGTTGTAGTGGATGTTTTCATGATCCATATGTCAAGGTGACATGGCATAATATATTTGTAATGATTATTTTCTATTTCTTTTCTCAAGGTGATTTCATTTAATCAAGTTTTGAAAGCATGTTAAAGAGGTCAAAAAAGTTTGACTGCTCTTAATTTAAATCAAATGTGCAATGGATCTCAAGGCTAACACGCACTTCAAATTTTAATTACTAATTTTTAAAATGTTTTAGGGTTCAATAATTTAGTAGGAATGAATTTTAATAATAAAATTCAAATGTATTAGATCATGTTTTTGGTAGTGGCTGCCTAATGGGATTGTAATATATTTATATGTAAATTGATGAATTATGAAAGTGTATATTGTGGATGAAAACATGTGAGTGAGTGAAGATAGTCTGCAAGAAGAAGAAGTGTTATTATTAATTTATTTTTAATGAGAAGAGAAGAATTTCTACACTCAGATCATTGAACTTGTCGATTCCTAACAATTTCTGGAAGAAACTCCCTTAACTAGGTAGACTTTAATAAGTCTGATTTGTAAATCCTTTTATAGGGTGGTTCTTTAACTAGGGTATGAAATCCTTTAACAAGGTTACTCCTAATAGGGTAAAGCTTCTAACAGTGATATAGGTAAATCCCTTAACCGAGTGGCTCCTTATAGGGTCTCCTCCTAATAGGGCATCCTTGTAAGCTCCTAACATGGTTAGGCCTTTAACTGGGGGCATTTCATAAGCGTGAAAATATTTGTGGGTGATAATTCACACCATGGTTTTCACCCTTAGTTAGGGTTTCAATGATAAAAATACTAGCATTAATCTTTTGTTTTGTGGATGATTGTTTGGTTAGTTTGCTTATTGTTTGCATAAGGTTTAAATTTGATGAATGTGGTGTATGGTGTTTAATGAATTATGAAAATTTTCATATCTAATAGATTATTAATTCAACNCCCCCCCCCCCCCCCCCTCTCAATAATCTTGGACCTTATGAAAAACCTCTAAATGCATTCAACTAATAATGAGGAATAAATGGTTCAACCAGTGGAACAATAAAAAGAACCTAAATCTAGACCTGTTATTCCAAGGTATGTGAGATTGAATCATTCCCCTGATCAAATCATTGGTGATAAATATTCTTGTGTATAGATAAGAAGGAAAATAAAAAGGAATATATATCTGATTTCAAAGTTTGAGCCTAAAATGGTGAAGGAATCCTTGAAAAGTGAAGACTGGATAAAAGAAATGGAAGAAGAACTTGATTAGATTGAGAAGAATGACACCTAGACACTTTTTCCTATACCAATAGACAATAATGTGATTGGTACAAAGTGGGTTTTCAGGAAAAAGCTAAATAAAGATGGAGAAATCGTTTGTAACAAGGAAAAACTTGTGTGTAAAGGCTATGCTCAAGAGGAAGGACTAGACTATGGAGAGACATTTTCTCTCATGGAAAGACTTGAAGGGGTAAGAATTTTATTTTCTTATACTGCTTGCAAGAAGTTTAAATTTTTTAAAATGGATATCAAATCTACTTTTCTGAATGTGATTCTTAAAGAAGCCGTTTATATAGAGAAACTAGATAGATTTGCATTGATTGGGAATAAGGAAATGGTGTTCAAGATGGAAAAGGAACTTTATGGACTAAAACAAACACCTTGAGCATGGTTTGAAAGATTACATTCTTATCTCATTAATATTGATCTATCATATGAACAAGTGAGGATAGAAATGTGTACTTGAAGGTTGAAGGTGCTAAGGTATTGTTAGCTAAAGTATTTGTTGATGACAGAATATTTGGAAGAAATGATGAGATGATCTTGGAGTTTATAGAAGAGATGAAGAAAGAGTTTGATATGTCAATGATAGGAGAAATTAAGTTCTTTATTGGATTTCATATTACACAACTAAAGGATGGTATCTATATCAGTCAGTCTAAGTACATAAAGGAAGTATTTAAGACTTTTGGAATGGAAGATTCCAGGCTGGTTGGAACTCCCATGGTGAAAGGATGCAAGCTATCTAAGGATGATGAGTCAAGTAAAATGAATGAAATTATATATAGATCCATGATAGGTAAGTTGCATTATGTTGTTCATAGTAAACCAGAAATTGCACAAGCAATTGGAATAGTAGTCATATTTCAAGCTAATCCTAAGGAGTCGCACATGGTAGCAGTAAACAGAATATGTAGGTACTTGAAAGGGACAAAAGAATATGGTCTTTGGAAAGCTCACAAAGCTGATTTCTCTTTGAGTGTTTTTACATATGTAGACTGGGTAGGAAACAATGATGATAGAAAAAGTACAAGTGGAGGAGCATTCTTATTACTTTGAAGACTTGTGTCTTGGACAAGTAAGAATAAAAATTGCATCTCCCAATCTACTGCAAAAGCTGAGCATGTAGAAATAGCTATAAATTGTACACAAATTTAATGGATGAAGCAGATCCTAGAAGGTGTCAAAGAGAAGGTAACTGAACATGTGAATATTTATTGTGATAATACAAGTGCAATAAAGATTTTAAATATTCTAGTAATGCATTCCAACACTAAACATATTGAAATAAAGTATCATTTCTTAAGAGAGAAAGTCCAAGAAAAGGTAGTCAAGTTGGAATATGTGCAAAAAAAGGAGAAACTAGAAGATATATTAAGTAAACCATTACCCAAAGATACTTTTGAGTATCTTAGAGGTAAGTTAGGGGTTATTCCCCTACTTGAACCACACTAATATGCATTTTTAGGCATCAATCTAGTTGACTCATTAAATATATTTCTCTATTGGATCGGTATTAAAGGGGATTGCTCCTTAGGGGGAGCAGTCAGAGGAAAAGTAAGATGTTGTAGCAGTTGGTGACCTAAGTGGCATCTTTGACATTTTTTTCAAAGGTAGAGAAGAGAAGAGAAGATAAGAGAATGATTTTGGGGAGAAGATGAGTCGGGCATTGAGAAAAGATCAGAGGAAGACTAGGGAGACCTTTAGATTAAGTGTAAGTGCATTAGCTAAGGGGGAACTATTATATTTATCAGATCAATATGGTGTTTCTATCAATGCCAAAGGGGGAGATTATTGGCATAACTGATACAGAGCTTTATTTAGTGTTTATTAGTATAGGTTTGATGACAGGAAGATTAGTTATTGCATTGCCTTTGATGTCAACTTAGTGTTGTATTTGTTGACAGTATTTTTGATGTGCTGCCAAGTATGAGTACATATGAATTATGTGTTGCGATAAAAATTGAAGTGTGTGATAATTGTTGGAGACTCAGGGATGTCTCTAGATGCATTATTTGTGATTGCGTAAGCTAGGAATATAAATGGAAAAAGTTATGATCGATTGAAGGGAAAACAAAAAGACAGAAGAACATGTAGTGATAGACAGTGAATGATTTGATTGTTCTATCAAATTGGTATGGATTCAAGTATTGCAGTCATGATAAGATTAGCTTCCCTAGGCTATGTTATTTATTATATGATTTCTACAAGATTGGAGTACTACAATTCATTATTTTAGTTGATAGAATATTGTTTTGTGCAAGTTAGAAAATGTTAGAACAAGGTTGAGAAGTTGTTGTTAGATCAGTGAGCAGTGATGATGTGATTGGTTCAACTGGATGTTTTAGTGGTCCATATCTCAAGATGACATGGCCTAACATATTTTTAATGATTATTTTCTATTTATTTTCTCAAGGTTATCAGATTTAATCAATTTTTGGAAGCATGTTAAAGAGGTCAAAAAGGTGTGAATTTTCTTGATTTAAATCGAATGTGTAATGGGTCTGAAGGCAAAAATAGACTTGAAATTATAATAACTAATTGGTAACACATTTTAGGGTTCAAGAATTGAGGAGGAATGAATTGTAATGAAAAAATTCAAATGTATTATATCATGTTTAAGGCAGTGGCCACCTAATGAGCTTCTAATATATTTATATGTAAATTGATGAATTATGCAAGTGTACATCATGGATGAAAGGTGTGGTCGAGTGAAGAGTGAAAATAGTCTGCAAGAAGCATAATTTTTGTGCTTGGTTGGATATGAATGAGAAGAGGAAAATTACTACACACATATCATTGTATTTGTTGATTCCTAACAGTTTCTGCAAGAAAATCCCATAACTAGGTAGACTTTAACGGGTCATATTTGTAAATCCTTTAATAGGGTGACTCTTTAACTAGGATCTGAAATCCTTTAACAAGGTTACTCCTAATAGGGTAAAGATCCTAACAAGGCTAGAGGTAAATCCCTTAATTGGGTGACTCCTAACAGTGTCTTCTCCTAACAGGGCATCATTGTAATCTCCTAATAAGGCTAGGACTTTAACAAGTTGCATTTTAGAAGAGAAAATATTTGTGGGTGCTAATCCCCACCATGGTTTTCACCCTTAGTTAGGGTTTCCACAATAAAAATATTGGTGTTATGTTTTTCATATGTGGATGATTGTTTGGTTACTTTGTTTATTGCATGCATTAGGTTTAAAGTTAATGAATGCAGTTTATGGTGTTGAATAAATTGTGAAATTTTTTAGATATGATAGATTGCTAATTCACCCCCCATCCCTCTTAGTAATCTTGGACCTTATTATATTAATAGAGAGAGAGAGAGAGGCTAGGAGGGTGGGAGAGAAACAGAGAGATAAGGTGATACAGGGTGAGAAGGTGGAAAGAGAGTGAGAGAGAGTGAGGGTGAGAAGGGGGTTATGTGAGAGGGAGTGAGAGAGAGAGGGTGGGATGTATAAATAGGGGTTGTAAGTACTCTTAATTCTCCTAGGAAACATTAATGTATCCTATGACACCTGTTAGCTCTTTTTCTGGCACCATAACCTTAAGATGATAGTATACTGATTATACTTGAATACAACCTCCTTTTTAACAAGAGAAAGGCTAATTGCTAAGGTATTTGATAACACTAGGGATACCTATTGTCACCTCCTTAATCTTTAAGTTCCACATACTCAGGCTGGTATTACCTAATAAAGATTATTGATTCTTCAGTCTCTATATTTGGTGGATTAATTCATTCACTGGCTACTTACTTCAGACCTCACTGTAATAACTTATAAAATACCTTGGAGATTGCAATAATTATTTTGAAACAGAGTACTACAAGCCAGGCTACGGTATTAATAACATAAACCAATGAGACAAGGATTTTCATCCTTCTCCCTTTTACTTTAGGAGGGATAACCTATTTGATTTTCTCTTTAAGAAATCAACAAACTCCAACTGTAATCACTGTGACTACAAGTGATTTTAAATATATGCTTTGAATGTAATTGACTTTGAATAGTTTTGAATACTTGGATGATGATGGATTACCAAACAAGTTCCTAAAATAGTGCCTATCCTTGGGCTTATAGAATCAATAGATATAAATCCACAGAGATATATAAAATAGAATACTGTAAGATGCCTTGAAACCTACATGCAACTCAGGTAAAGTGCCTTGCAAACTACCCTATCACTACCACAATGCAGTATATAATCCTTAATTACTATTGTACTCTCTGAAAACATTCACAAAATTTAATTCCCCTCTTAGAAGAAACTTGCAAATAATTAGATAGCTACCTTATAGCCAATATGTTTAACATGCCTTACAAATTGAACATAAAAGAGTACACATAATAAACAAAGATACAATAATAGTATGGAATAAAATTGCACTGTATTTTATTCATATATTTCTACTTCAGTACATAAAAAGGCTTAAAAGCTCAAAAATACAGACTGAAATTTAGAAAGTCTAGATTGCCAATTATATTTCATCTCCTTTATAAAAATTACAATTTTATCTATTTATAGGTCTTAAACCATCTTGGAATCCTCAAAGTAAGGATGCAAAAAGCTTCGGATGGTTTAAGGAACCTAACCCTAAAAGTACAGAAAAGACAAGAAACAAGAATGTTCAAGCGGTGGGAAGACAAGAACAGGGGATGAAATCTGATCTTCTTTTGTCTTCATCTGAATTCTGGCACCTTTGTCTGACAATGTTCAAGATAGTATCTAATATTTGTACTGAGACCAAGTGACCTCCATTTGAGGATAACCTACACTTGTCTTTGATAATTACTAACCTCCCTATGCTCAATGGTCAGGCACCAAGTGTTCCTCTCTACTCTTCATCCAGGACCTCTTCTTCTATCTCAATAGGTTTCTTCTTCTTTGGTTTTGTCATCAAATTCCACACTGTCACATCCTCCTTTGCAGGCCAATTGAAGCTCTAAATACTCTACATTTTTCCTTTCTAGCTTTCCCATCTGACATCAGTTATGCTTTTGACATCAACTAAGATTTTATTTATGTCAGTTTCTGCTTTGAAAGCCTCATCCAAAATTTTATTAAAACCATCTAAATCTATATCATAATCTATAATAAATGCCTCATTACTAGGCATTCTGTTGTCAAATTCATTTCTCCAGGCCTCCAAGGCCTTAATCTGATCATCCTCTCCTTTTAGTGGAGGAACAAATCTACTAAAATTTGGTGAAAATAGGCTCATATTTGCCTCTATCTGATTCAATTTACCTTTAAAGAAAGGTAAAGTGACATTAACTTTCTTGATCTCATCTTCTACTTCTAACACAATCTCTGGCAAATCTAGCCTGTGTTGCTGCAAAGAGGCTAATTTCTAAAACAAATGTACCCTAGGAGACCATGTTGTGAAAAAAGGAGTCAAAACAGAGATGTACCATTTTACTTTTGCATGCAAAATGCATAATTTATTATATGCATTCAGGATTATATCTATTTTATCTTTCAAGATATCAATCCTATGTTGAAGTATACTCCTTAATGCATTGATGGCAACCTCATTATCCCTTTTAGCCATATCCTTAATTTTTTCCTCTTCCCCTGCTTCAACTTTTCTTCTATTTTTAGAGGCTGTTGTGAGGGTACATATACAACTTCTTGCTTTTCTTGCAATTTCTTAGTCATTTCAGAAATTACCTTATCCTTCTGATGGATCTTGATATGGCACAATTCTCTATCTTTGACCAAGGCACTAGCCTCCTTAATTAAGACACCACATTTCTCAGACAGCTGCTTTGTCTTGTCTTCATTTAGATGTTACCAATGTGTCATTATCTGAGAAATCTCAAGATCTCCTGTGTTTTGCACTATCCACACCATCTAGTTTCCCACCATGCTCTCTTGAATGTTCAATAATTGAGGCTTGTGGTCTTTAGGACACAAATTCCACATGGCAAATGCTTGAGATTTTGGGTTATACCCAAATCCTTTGATCATGTCACCCATTTGAATCTCACTTGCCATTTTCAGATCTGGTTGCTTTCTGATTTGGTCTATTATGAATGTTGAGGCTAAATCGCAGCCTTCAGCAAGCAAAATTCCACTATTCAAGACCATTTTACTAGCCTCATCAGGAGAAACCTCCTCACTTTCAGGATCATATGATTGTAAAGATAGAAGAGCCTCATTTGGTACTACTTCTTCACCATCTAATTTCAATTGCTCTCTAATCAGTTCCTTTTTATGCCATCTTAGGAAATCCTTAAATTCATCAGTTTTTATGAAGTTATCATCACTTAAAAACTGTTATTGGTGAAGCAATCATTCATCCATACATGCTCTGAGAGGAAATTCTATGTTTTCCTCTACCTCTTTCTACTGTTTCTTTCCTTTTCTGATCTCTTTTCTCAAATTATGGTCATTTAATCTATTTCCAAGAACAAGAGCACTTACTCTATCCCCTTTTCTCTCTTTTCTTATGTAAGTTTGATCATAAGAGGTCTGACCAAGATCAAATTTTTTCCTCTTGGTAGTAGGCTCATCTACATCATCAGGTTGAGAAACCTTAGTCAAATCTATAGTATGTCCCTATTCCCGCTATATCTGAATTGCTTCTGCAACATTCTATTGTGGTTGATCTATTTAAGGTGGATTTGCATATTCTTCCTCACTCTAACTCTCATATTCAGATTTTGAATATTCAGGTTCTTTTCCCCCTTTCTTCACATCAAGAACTTTATCTAATTGCTCACAGAGTGTGTAAAAATTATCTATCATACCTTTAATTTTGTCAAAATATGGCAAGTCAGGGTAAAAACCTCCAAATGCTAATCCATTTCTTTTTATTTGTTTCTCTAAATTCAACAAATCTTGAATTCTCTCTCTTCTATTTCTCACTTCATCTTCATCAATTATGTTCCTAGTAGCATCCTCCTCCACACAAAGACCATGCACATATGTGTTCAATATGGTAGGAGTTAGGAGTTTCTTAGCTACTGCAATAAATCCCTCTAGATCAATATACCTATATAATGATTCTCCCATCTTACAGCTTTCCAACCATCTACTTACTAAATCATAAGCACTTTTTCCAATTGTAAACTGAAAAATCTAAAACTACCTAGGGGTTAATGTCCCCTTCCTGTGGGGTGCAAAGTGCTCATTATTTGTTAACAAAAGCTGTCAAATGAATTCCATAGCTGCAAATCTTGATGGCACATGATATGGTAGGACATGGGGAGGATGTGTACATCCCTACACTCTGATCATAGTGAAATTTTCTTCTAAAAATAAATCTCCCCAATTGTGGTCACCTTCCCATTTATCAAAATATTCACATGGTCTCAGCAACTACAGCACCTTCACTGGGAGTCTAGTCTTGCTAATACCCAAACTCTGCATCAAAGGGTAGACAATCACAATCCTTGGAAATGAAATTGCATATCCTAATCCAAAATTGGATAGGATTGGGCTGGTCATGAAAGATTTTGTGGGGGTTCAAATTGTTTACATTCATGATACCATAATTGAAATGCAATAATAAATGCATCAGGATAGAATAATGTAAAAAATTAAGATCTTTATCCTTCTCCTGTACAGCTATAAACCCCTCATGCATTATATCAATGATGTACTATATGTAATCATAACTAGTACTAGAATGCACATCTTTTAAATCTAATACCATCATTAAAATCCCAGTATTTATCTTCTCAGCTCCTCCGTCCTCACCCAACACTCGACACAAAGCATATACAATGTATTTGATATAAAAATGTAGATCTTTGAAACAATAGGGTGCAGTTCCTGGTAAAGGAGAAATGTGGTTTCTAACCTCCTTAAGGATATGTTTTTGTAATTGGTTCCTAGCAACCCCAGGCTGTAACCTATACCTTTCCTCCTGTCTTGTAATATTAATCTTAGTGGACATGGTACTATATAAACCAAAAGCTTGCATAAACAAATTCCTATTCAAAATTAATAGTGTAGTACCATAATTCTTTTTGATTGTCCTAGACAAGGAGTCATAATGGTTTTCTAGACCTAGAAATAAGTCTACATTTACAAAGACATCAGGAACAATTAACCTAGCCAAACCACTAGTCCAAGGGTTTGATATTGGGATGGCCTTATCAGCATTATTATAAAATAGTTACAAAGAGAAAAACCTGTAGAACCTGGTGTATGGGCATCTCTAATATCATAGTATTCATCTACTGATATGTTGGAATTTGCCCTCTTGTTCTGTGTAGACTCAGGTAACAACTTCAAAAAATCATCAGAGAAATTCCTTTTCCCCTTGGCATCTTCATCTACTTCATCGCTCTTCCCACTCGTAGAAGCCACACTAACTGCTTTACTCATTTTGTTATGTTTCATTTCTCTTTCACCGATATTGAAACAAATCTTCTCTCGAGACTCCTTACTCTTCTCTGTGCACTGAAGACAATTCAAGAACTTTGAAAACTGGAGAATCACCCTGAAATTTATCAATTCTTTCTTTTTTGGACACATAAATCCTAGCAAATTCTCCGCTCTGAAATTCTGGATGTATGATAAATGAAAATAAACCTGAGATCATCCCTTTATGCTAACTTTTCAAAGTACTTAGCTCATCATTGAAGAATCAATCAATTTCACCTTCAAGTTTACATGCTTGTGGTATTAATTGAATTCCTAGCCGTAGCTCATGAATGTGACAGGAAATCAAAATTATATGAGTGCATTTTCAGAAAAACCCTTATAAAATTTGAACAAAATGACATGTTTTGATATGATTGGTTCTTAACTAGACATCTTAACTACCTTTTTCACACCGTAATTAATCTCTTGTGTTTTTATTGGATGATGAATCTCTATATTTTTGTGTCAACAACTGTCGCTTATTATCACATTTCATATTTGGCAACCAAGCGACTATGCATTATCTCTTTGTTGCTGATCAAATCTCTTAACTCTCAATTCTTTCGGAGATCTAGGGACTCTATGATTTTATTCACCTTTGCTTAACCATTATTAACTTCTGGCGATCATGCAACCAAATGAATCCAAGTTTCTAGTAGTATTGCTAAACTCAGAGTTTATTCGGAGACCCCACGACCATGATTACTTTTTATCTTTTAAGATCTTATCGCTAAGTCTCGTAATACTTTACTAACTACAGGATACATTGCGTGACACCATGACTTAACCACTTGTCTTCATGTCGTCAGGTCACACTTTCTTCATTGGGAAACATTACGACTGAAAGACCTCGCTAAGTCTCATGACTTACAAATAATATTCTTTTCCCTTTTGAGACATCCTGACTATAGATAATCGCCAAGTCTCATGATGAAATGGAATATTATTTTAGGATTAAGGGACTAGGCAAACATTAAAAAAGCACATGAATTTTTATAACTTAAGTCTTTCAAAAAAGGTAATGCAAAAAAAGAAACTCGATTGACATTTTTAGAGATTTTTTGCATTTTCTCGTAGAAGACAACTCAAGGTTTTGGGTTTTTCACTATTCATCTGGATTTTGACTTAAGAACACAAAATTTCAATAGGGATGATTCAAATTGGGACAGATTTTCTGATTTTGGATAAAAATTGGCAGGAGGACAACAAAAATTAGGGCAAACCACCAAAAAACCAGGAATACAACCAACAGTGGCTCTATCTGAGGATTGACTAAACATAGTTTATGACAAAGAACAATAGAATCTCTGGTTGCAGACCTAAACAAAAAATGAAGAGGATGCCAACTAACCTAAAGTAGAAAGGAAACTATTTACAACATTTACATAACTGAAAGAAAGTATTCACAGTATGATACATACTTACTTGTGCATGAACTTTGGTTCTTAGTCGAAAAAAGGCTTTAGCAATTTCCCATGCACAGGCAACTCAAAATCTTCTCCATCCATGTTCTTCAATAAGTAAGAGTCTTTTCCAAAGTTCTGTGAGACAACAAATGGTCCAAGCCATAAAGACTCAAATTTCTTGTTTTTTCCTTTATCTTCTGCTCTTGCATTCCACTGAAGAACTAGGTCACCAGATAAGAATTTTCTTTTAGTAGCCCTCTTGTCAAAAAGGTATTTCATCTTCTGTTGCAACTTAAATTTTTCTTTTTGGCTATTTCTTCTTGCTTCATCCAATTCTACCAAATGAGTCATTCTATTCTGCATATTGTCAGAAACATATAAATGTTCCTCTTGTATAAATTGATATACTGGTAATAAATTGTTAATAGGCATTCTTGCCTGTAGACCATACACCAGCTCAAATGGAGACTTGCAAGTTTCCTTTTTAATTGTTACTCTGTTAGCCCAAAGTGCTAGTTTTAACTTAGTATGCCATGGTCTGTTATTCTTTTCAAGAATTCTTTTTAGTATTTTCAATATACTCTTATTACTGGACTCGGCTTGTCCATTATCCTGTGGATGATATGGGGATGAATATGATATTGTGATCCCATATTTTTCACAAAAATCTATCATTTCTTCTTATCTAAAACTCATGGCATTATCCATTACTAATTTAGAAGGTACACCAAATCTGGTTAAAATATTCTCCATTACAAATTCAGTAACTACCCTACTTGTTGCTTTCTTTGTAGGGATGGCTTCAATCCACTTGGTAAAATAATCTATCGCAACCAATATCTAACTGTGTCCCCCACTAGAATTCTCTTTGAATTCACCAATAAAATCAATACCGACCCCACATAGTAAAAGGAGCTTCAGTACTTACTGGGTTTAACAACAGAGCACTTGAAAATTTTAGCTTGTTTGATAACCTTTGACAAGGTTCACACTTTCTAACGTATTCATAGGTGTCTTTGAATAAACTGGGCCAATAGTACCCAGCCCTTAAAATCTTGTGGGCAGTAGTCTTAGCAGAAAAATGACCTCCACATTCTCCTGCATGCATTTCCCATAAAACTCTTTTAGCTTGATATTTATCAAGACATAATAGCAATACACCATTCTTATCCTTCCAATACAAGTCACCTTGGATCAAAGTGTATCTTTGAGTTTGCAATCTCACATTTCTTTTCTAATGTTCTGACATATGATCGGGACATTTGGCATTTTTGAGGAAAAACACAATATTAGTATAAAATGGTTGCCTCTCTATGCTTCTAGTAGTTTGATCATGTATCTCTATCTAATTTATTTGTACTAAATCCAAGTTTTCTTCTGTCATGAGTTTTGCCAAACCCTGACCTCTTATCAATTTTGTAATATGGATCTCAAGGTTAAATTATTGAATTCTGGTTATCCATTTACATCTCTTACCAGTAACCTCTGACTATGTAATAATATCTTTAACTACTGAGTGAGGAACATATGCTTGTATCTAAGCACAAACCAAATATGGCTAAAAGACTTCACAGCTTTAACCAAAGCATAAGCCTACTTCTCCATTATTTCATAATTAAGTTATGTAGCTTGTAGGGATTTACTATAAAAAGTTATTGGATGTTCAAATCCTTGTTCATCTTTCTATAGTAAAATAGCAGCAATTGTATGAAAAGATGCAAATAAAAACAAAGAAAAAGGCTTAGTGTAATCTGGAGATTTTAAAACTGGAGCCTCTTGTACTACTTTCTTTATTTTCTCAAATGCATGTTGAGCTTCATCATTCCAAATAAATTTGGCATCTTTCTTTAACAACTTTACAATGGGTTTAACAATCTCTGTAAATTTTGCTATGAACCTTCTGATAAAATTGATCTTTCCTAAGAAAGATTGTACTCCTTTTAGGTTCCTTGGAGCAATAACCTTTTGAATTGCATCCACTCTCTTAGGGTCTATTCTTACCCCTTCCTTGGACACTATGTGTTAGAGTAATCATTAGTTGCTTATTGATTAAATCATGTTGATTTAATTAATTAAGTCATCACTCTTTAGTGCTTAAATTTCACTTAGGCAGCGCTTTATAATTCTTTACGGTTTTAGCCTTTAGGGTTTCGGTATCCTTTATAAGGATTCACCGCTTTCATTTCATTAAGGAGATCATTTTGTAATTCCATTTGTTGATAATATAGAAGGCTTTTTCTTTCAACATGGTTTTGCAGTCTCTAGCCTATTGGCCACCATAGCTTTCTGTTTCTCTTTTGTCTTCTTGCTTCTTCTGTAACACTCTTTGCATGCAGGTGATCTTGGGTGAAGTTACATTTACCAACTTCTATATGGTATCAGAGCCATCTTGCTGCTGGCTGTTCTGGTGTTTCTGAAGCATTCGAGGGTTTGCAGTTTGCCAAGCTTTTTCTAGCTTCTTTGTGTGGATTTAGGGGGGACCTTTGTTTTTGGTCACTTTGGGCCCAAACAGACACTACCATTGCATCCAGAAGGCCCAAAAATCCCAGAATCCATATAAGGTTTGTCCATTTTGGACACCGGGGCATCTGGAGAATTTTTTCGGCCTCCCACGGGTCGTACGGTCACGTTTTTTGAAAAAAAAATTAAAAAACATTTGTTTTTTAATATTTTTTTTGTTTTAAAAAAATGGGCGCAATTGGTTTAAAAAGGCGCCACCGGGGGGCCGCCACCGCCCCACCGGGGCTCGGCCACCACCGGTGGCCCCTCTGCATTTCGTGGCCAGCACTGCTCCCTTCACCGCGGCTCCCCGCCACCCTCCGTGGCCCCCACCGCTGGTGCTCTGCGGCCCCAACCGCCACCGCGGCCCCTGCCGCCGTCGCCGCCTCGCGGACAGACGCCATCGCAACTCCGGCCGCCGCTGCCGCCGCCCGGCCCTCCGCGGGTCCCCTCCCCGCTCCGCTCTGCCCCGGGTGGCGCTTTTTATGCAGGGCCCCTGCGGGCTTATATTAATAGCGCGCGATCATATGAGGACTTAGGGGCTTCGGCCCAGCCCCCGGAGCGCGCCATGCGCCCGGGGGCTCATTTTTTTTAGCCCCTGGGGCTCTTGTGTACCCTTTTTTGATTTTCTTGGGGTACCTGGGCCTTTTTTGCTTTATCTTGAGCATACGGGGGTCTTTTTCTGACTTCCATATATCGTCAGAAAGCTCTTTTTGAAAACTTTCCGATGATGGAGGTTAGGGTTTTAGGTTCTACTATTTCAATAGTTTTTTTTGCTATTGAAGTCTGATGTCTCTTTTTGCCTTCCGGGAGTCATATCTGGCTCATCTGGACTCCTTTTTTGGCAAACGAGATATCGTCGAAAAGCCGGTTCAGTGTGCTATTCAGTGGCAGAGGTATTTTTTCTAGATTTTGCTCCAGATTTTCTCTCCTCTGCATTTGGCATTTTATGCCCTCTGATGGATTGCTTGGTTCTACAGGCCCTGGGATCTCTTCTTCTGAGTTCATAGTTCACTCTTCTTTCTGTCTCCTGAGCTTGCATGCTCCTTCTGTTGCATCATTGTTCTGTAAACGCACTAAGATAAAGTGCCTTCTTCTACATTTCTGGATCATGTACACCTGGTTCAGTTTTAGTACTCACACTCTGTTATAAAGTGCCATGGGGGGTTATGATGTTTATGCCACTTTAGGCGCATCCACCTTTGTCAAGTGAGCATACCTTCCATGACATTAGCCTATGTTGTGTGTCTGTGACACCGCCCTTTATCCTGTGTGTGTGCTTCTGTTGCACTGTTGGTGTCCCTGGTTCTTCTTCTGCAGATGTTTCTGGCATTGCATTTCAGTGTTCCTGTCACCTCTCCCAATTTAGCATTATGGGGGGGTTCACCTGTTGGTTCTATTACTTCCTGGTTCAATTGATCAGCTCTTCAGACATTTTTCTTCTCTACCTAGTCATGCACTTCAGTGGGGGTTCCAGCAGTATCTTCTGACAGAGTTTTCAGACATGCTTCGGAGATGCTTCTTGCTCTTTTCTTGTTCCTTTCTCTTGGACACCTCTTTTTCCCTAGATTGAAGGCTCAGTTTCCTTCATCTAGTTTGCTTTCTTGTTTTGGGTACCTGATCAGACCTAGTTGTCGGGACCCTTCTTTCCTGCTTTCTGTAGTAGTTAGCTATTTTGCTTCTCCCTAAGTTACACTTAAGGGGGGGTGTTAGAGTAATCATTAGTTGCTTATTGATTAAATCATGTTGATTTAATTAATTAAGTCATTACTCTTTAGTGCTTAAGTTTCACTTAGGCAGCGCTTTATAATTCTTTAGGGTTTTAGCCTTTAGGGTTTCGGTATCCTTTATAAGGATTCACCGCTTTCATTTCATTAAGGAGATCATTTTGTAATTCCATTTGTTGATAATATAGAAGGCTTTTTCTTTCAACATGGTTTTGCAGTCTCTGGCCTATTGGCCACCATAGCTTTCTGTTTCTCTTTTGTCTTCTTGCTTCTTCTGTAACAGTCTTTGCATGCAGGTGATCTTGGGTGAAGTTGCATTTACCAACTTCTATACTA
Source organism: Thuja plicata (assembly GCA_018584345.1). Taxonomy (NCBI): domain Eukaryota; kingdom Viridiplantae; phylum Streptophyta; class Pinopsida; order Cupressales; family Cupressaceae; genus Thuja; species Thuja plicata. The sequence goes on along the minus strand of MU227713.1, from coordinate 5,327,450 downwards.
TGTGTCCAAGCAACTTTCCCTCTTGTACTGCAAAATGACATTTCTTGGGATTCAGTGAAACACCATATTGTAATGCTTTATTGAAAATATTACCTAAGTGATCACAGTGATCCTTAGCTCTCTTAGAATATGCAATTAAATCATCCTGATAAATGACCATAAATAAATCAATGAATTCTTCAAAAGAAACATCCATGGCCCTTTGAAAAGTTTCCCCTGCATTTATTAGTCCAAATGGCATTCTGATATAAACATAGGTTCCCCATGGAGTGGTAAATGTAGTTTTATACTATTTTGATTCTTTGACTAAGACTTTGTTATAAGCTAAGAAACCATCCATCATAGACAGCAACTTTCAACCAGTTACCTTGTACAACATTGCTTCCATACTAGGCAAAGAATAATTATCTTTTAATGAAGCAATATTTAAATTTCTAAAGTCCACACACAGTCTGATATCACCATTCTTCTTTCTGACTAGTACCAAATTTGATACCGAAGTTGAATGTCTGATTGGCTGGATTATCCCAGCATCCTTTAATTTCATCAATTCTTGTTGCATATTAGGAGCCAACAAGTGGTTAATAGGCCTCTATTTTTGCCTAAATGGTTTTACATCTGACTTTAATGGGATTTCATGCTAAAAAAGATCCTCTCTATAGGCTTTCAAATCCTCATATGACCAATCAAAGACATGCTTATATTTTCTTAACCACAAGGACATTCATAGTCATGACTACATCACGACAAACTACTAATTTATAAGGCATAGCCTCAATGGTACCAATCACAAGGACCTCTCTAGATTCCATAGCTTGAAATCTCCCATGAGGAGTATCAACCTATAATCCCATTGACCTCATGATTTCCACTGGCATAACAGTATTTGATGTCCTGAATCAATCATACAATTTTTCAGCATCTTTCCATTAATTATTAGTGAAAGAAAAAATGGGTCAACAACCTTTGGGGAAGAAGTTGTATTTAAGAAAATTTGAGGAATCTCATATGTTAACACCTCAACTTCCTTCCCTTTGTTAATTGGTTTCTTTCCAACATTCTCTGGATTTTGGACCTTTATTATGGGCACACTGTTTAACAATGACATCACCTTTTCCTTGTGTTCCTTAATTCTCATCATTTCTAGAAATGGCACCTTTACTGTCATTTGGGACAAACAATGACCCATGTCTATGGAGTATATTTCACATCTGAGGACTTTGATTTGTCAATAGTAATATCACTTTCCTCAATATGTTCATTCAGAGTGAATTCTTTTAACTTTTTGATTTCCATTTTTTGAATAGGAGTATTTGTTTCTTGCCTTTTAAATTCTCCTTCTTGTATAACATTTGGTTCTAAGGATTTTGTAACAATTTTGACCTTATGCTTATTTACATTTTCTCCAGGTCCTTCCTTCTTTTGTACATACTTAGTGTCTACTTTATTTTCTTTGATAAAGACACCTGATGGCTGACTATCAGTACCACCCACTACCTTGTTTCTTAAATGGTAGTTGCTTCTAGCCTTGTTCACTAAATCTATAGTAATCCTAGATTTCTCTTCATCTGAAGCTTTTCTAATAAGTGGAACATCCTGATTGTTTTGAGAATAACATCTTATATGGTCATCAGTTTTTTCTGCTTCACTATCAAACAAAATCTGTTGATGAAGATTTTTTACCCTTCTTTGTGAACTACAAGAATCATGATTTTCAGTTTCACTGTTTGAATCTAAATCATAAAATAAATAAGTATTTTTCATACTATGATCACACTGTTCACCTTCATCATTTCCATGCTCTTCACTTACTCTTAAGTCTAAGGAAACAATACAAAATAAGGGTTATGTGGGGATTCACAAGCTTCACACCAAGGATCATCATTGCAAAAATGGACAGCATTCTTGTGTAGAGGGTTTGGAGTTCTATTATTTGTCTTCTCATTTCTAGGTAAAATAATAGGCTTCCCATCCTTAAACTGAGTTCCATAAAGATGGTTTTGCATTCTATTTTGAGGATTATATGTAGTATTGTAAGAAGGCCTATTGTTCTAAGGAGCCCTATATTCCTAATATTCTAGTTCATTTAAATTACTCCTACTAAACCTTGAGTCATCTCTCCTATTCAACTTACCAGACACTCTTCTGTTCATTTCAATATTCACTACTATCTTATAAGAATCAGAAAGAGTTCTAGGGTTTTTATCCCTAAGAGCATATCTGATTTTTGAATCAAAGGCATTTAATAAGTTGCTAAACATACCTCTTCATCCAGCCTTATCTTCTGAAATAGCTTGTGCATAGCTCTTTGAAATCTTGTATTAAACTCAGTGACCTCTTCATTGTAATTATTTTTGATATTGTTAAACTCATTCAACAAAAAGCCTTTATTTGTTTTATCTCCGTACTGATCTTTAAACAATTCAATTAACTCATCCATAGAAACAACAGAACCATTAGAAAGGCTCCTAAACCATTCTCTAGCATCTTCTACCAAAGACTGAACAAATAATTTCATTAATACATCCTCATGAGTGATATTTAAATCATCAACAAAATCAATGAACTTTCTTAAATGTGTTTCACAAGAAATAACATTGTTACCTGCAAACATTGGGAGCTTTTCTCCTATATCACCCACATCTTTAGGGAAAGCATTAGGATATCCAGGGATACCAATAAAGTTAAACTATTTATACCTTTCAGTATGTAATGGTTTCCTTTGAAAACAATCATTCTCTTTAAAAGAGTGGCTTTTGCTTTAGAAGTTGTTGTATTCTCTGGCCCAGGATGAGAATACTTAGAAGACTGCAAAAAATCTATTTTTTTCTTCATTTCAATTGTTGTAGCTTCCATTTGTGCCTTTTCTAGCATTTTCTCCATGGTCTCCCTTTCAATTTTCAATTTCTCCAAATCAATATCCAACTTGGACATTTGCTCTGTTAAAGGCTTCTGAAACCTAGGTTCTTGATTTTTGTATTCAGTCATTTTTTGCTTTCCTTTATCCTTCTGTGAACTAGAAGCCTTATAAGTAAGTGGTATCTCCTAGTCCTTTTGAGACCTCTTTGTATCTTTTATATTTTGATATCTTGAATATTTTATTTTATTCTTATCAACATCCTTATGCTCATGTTTTTTCTTTCTCATTTCTGTCTCCCTTTTCATTCATTGAATAAAGGCAATCTATTTCATGATGAGTTTTTCCTCATTTGCTAGCTCATCAGAGGGAGCTTCTTTAGAATTTGAATTAGATGTACTTGTTTCTTCTCTTTCATCAGAAGTAGAAGTGACTGTAGGTGTTTCTAATACTCTTTCAGCAGCTTCTTCATATTCTAAAGTATTTCCATCATGAGAAGGTTGATTGTTGTAAACCTCTCTCCTAGTATTACTTTCTTTAACTCTTGGAGGAGTTTCATCCATGCTAACTTGGTTTCTCTTCTTCCTTTAGGACATTTCCATCCTTGAGGATGATGGGATTCCACCATATAAAACCTTCTCAGGATCATTTTTCATCCTTGACCTAGTATTCATTCTGAAAGATATTCACTAAATTTGCACTAATCTCAAAGATTTTCTTTTAGAGTCGCCACCCAAAAATAGTTAGGAATGATTGAATACTATCAAATGACATTTTTGACAACTACAACTCATATAATTTGTAATTACTTGAAATCCCCAGCGAAGTTGCCAATTTGTTATCTCTTTTTCTTGCACCACAACCTTAAGATGATAGTATACTGATTATACTTGAATGCAAACTCCTTTTTAACAAGAGAAAGGCTAATTTCAGAGGTATTTGATAACACTGGGGATGCCTATTATCACCTCCTTTGTTTTTGAGTTCCACAGACTCAGGCAAGTATTACCTATTAAAGATTACTGATTCTTCAGTCTCTATATTTGGTGGACTAATTCATTCACTAGCTACTTACTTCAGACCTCACTGTAATAACTTATAAAATACCTTGGAGATTGCAATAATTATTTTGAAATAGAGTACTACAAGCCAGGCTATGGTCTTAATAACATAAACCAATGAGACAAGGATTTTCATCCTTCTTCCTTTTACTTTAGGAGGGAT
>MU227713.1:5301556-5315569 GCA_018584345.1 Thuja plicata | reverse complement strand
GGGTTGTGTCTAAAATCCCAATTTTGTCAAATTTGGCCTTGTAGCCCAGTTTTGGGAAGTGACTAGGGAACTTAGTGAAAAGTTGAAAGAAGTGTGTTTTAGGACTTAGTGATTGGTCCTAAGGATTTTTGGAGGTGTATCACCATCAGAGAAAGGTGGTAAGGCATTTCTTGAAAGCCTGATTGAAAGCATTAGCAATTGGAGCAGTTGGAACCATAGGACTAAGAAACAAACCTTCCACTGTTGCACTCTGCATCAACCGCCATTTGAGGATAACCTACACTTGTCTTTGATAATTACTAACCTCCCTATGCTAAATGGTCAGGAACCAAGTGTTCCTCTCTACTCTTCATCCAGGACCTCTTCTTCTATCTCAATAGGTTTCTTCTTCTTTGGTTTTGTCATCAAATTCCACACTGTCACATCCTCCTCTGCAGGCCAATTGAAGCTCTAAATACTCTATAGTTGTCCTTTCTTCCTTTCCCATCTGACATCAGTTATGATTTTGACATCAACTAAGAATTTATTTATGTCAGTTTCTGCTTTGAAAGCCTCATCCAAAATTTTATTAAAACCATCTAAATCTAGATCAGAATTTGTAATAAATGCCTCATTACTAGGCATTCTGTTGTCAAATTCATTTCTCCAGGCCTCCAAGGCCTTAATCTAATCATCCTCTCCTTTTAGTGGAGGAAAAAATCTATTAAAATTTGGTGAAAATAGGCTCATCTTTGCCTCTATCTGATTCAATTTACCTTTAAAGAAAGGTAAAGTGACATTAACTTTCTTGATCTCACCTTCTACTTCTGACACAATCTCTGACAAATCTGGCCTATGTTTCTACAAAGAGGCTAATTCTCAAACAATTGTACCCTAGGAGACCATGTTGTGAAAAAAGGAGTCAAAACAGAGATGTGCCCTATTAATTCTGCATGCAAAATGGGTAATTTATTATATGCATTCAGGATTATATCTATTTTATCTTTCAAGATATCAATCCTATGTTTAAGTATACTCCTTAATGCATTTATGGAAACCTCATTATCCCTTTTATCCATATCCTTTGCTCTTGCCTCTCCCCTACTTCAACTTTATCTTCTATTTGTAGAGGCTGTTGTGAGGGTACATATACAAATTCTGGATTTCTTGCAATTGCTTAGTCATTTTAGCAATTACCTTATCCTCTTGATGGATCTTGATATGGCATAATTCTCTATCTTTGGCCAAGCCACTAGCCTCCTCAATTAAGACACCACATTTCTCAAACAACTAGTTTGTCTTATCTTCATTTAGATGTGCCAAATGTCTCATTATCTGAGAAATCTCAAGATCTGCTATTTTTTGCACTATCCACACCATCTGGTTTCCCACCATGCTCTCTTGAATGTTCAATAATTGAGGCTTCTAGTCTTTAGGACACAAATTCCACATGGCAAATGCTTGAGATTTTGGGCTATACCAAAATCCTTTGATCATGTCACCCATTTGAATCTCACTTGCCATTTTCAGATCTGGTTGCTTTCTAATTTGGTCTATTATGAATGTTGAGGCTAAATCCCAGCCTTCAGCAAGCAAAATTCAACTATTCAAGACCATTTTCCTAGCCTCATCAGGAGAAACGTCCTCACTTTTAGGATCATATGATTGTAAAGCTAGAAGAGCCTCATTTGTTACTGCTTCTTCACCATCTAATTTCAATTTCTCTCTGATCTGTTCCTTTTTATGCCATCTTAGGAAATCCTTAAACTCATAAGTTTTTATGAAGTTATCATCACTTAAAAACTGTTTTTGGTGAAGCAATCGTTCATCAATACATGTTCTAAGAGGCAATTCTATGTTTTCCTCTACCTCCTGCTGCTATTTCTTTCCTTTTCTGATCTCTTTTCTCAAATTATGGTCATATAATCTATTTCCAAGAATAAGAAAACTTACTCTATCCCCTTTTTCTCTCTTTTCTTATGTAAGTTTGATCATAAGAGGTCTAACCAAGACCAACTTTTTGCCTCTTGGTAGTAGCCAGATCTACATCATCAGGTTGAGAAACCTCAGTCAAATCTATAATATGTCCCTGTTCCCCTTGTATCTGAATGACTTCTACAACATTCTATTGTGGTTGATCTATTTGAGGTGGATTTGCATATTCTTCCTCACTCTCACTCTCATATTCAGATTCTGAATATTCAGGTTCTTTTCCCCCTTTCTTCACATCTAGAACTTTATCTTATTACTCATAGAGTGTGTAAAAATTATCTATCATACCTTTAATTTTGTCAAAATATTGCAGGTCAGAGTAAAAACCTCCAAATGTTAATCCATTTCTTTTTATTTGTTTCTCTAAATTCAACAACTCTTGAATTCTCTCTCTTCTAATTCTCACTTCATCTTCATCAATTATGTTCCTAGTAGCATCCTCCTCCACACAAAGACCATGCACATATGTGTTTGCTATGGTAGGAGTTAGGAGTTTCTTAGCTCCTGCAATAAATCCCTCTAGATCAATATACCTATATAATGTTTCTCCCATCTTACAGCTTTCCAACCTTTCACTTACTAAATCAATAGCACTTTTTCCAATAGTAAACTGAAAAATCTAAAACTGCCTAGGGGTTAATGTCCCCTTCCTGTGTGGTGCAAAGTGCTCATTATTTGTTAACAAAAGTTTCCAAATGAATTCCATAACTGTAACTCTTGATTTCACATGATATGGTAGGACATGGGGAGGATGTGTGCATCCATACACTCTGGTCATAGTGAAATTTTCTTCTAAAAAGAAATCTCCCCAATTGTGGTCACCTTCCCATTTATCAAAATATTCACATGGTCTCAACAACTATAGCACCTTCACTGGGAGTCTAGTCTTGCTAATACCCAAACTCTGCATCAAAGGGTAGACAATCCAGTTCTCAAATCCACAGAAATCACAATCCTTGGAGGTGAAATTTAATATCCTAATCCAAAATTGGATAGGATTGGGCCAGTCATGAAACATTCTCTGGGGGTTCAAATTGTTTACATTCATGATACCATAATTGAAATGCAAAAATAAATGCATCAGGATAGAATAATGTAAAAACTTAAGATCTTTATCCTTCTTCTTTATAGCTACAAACCCCTTATGCATTATATCAATGATGTACTATATGTAATCATAGCTAGTACTAGAATGCACATCTTGTAAATCTAATACCATCATTAAAATCCCAGCATTTATCTTCGCATCTCCTCCATCCTTACCCAACACTCTACACAAAGCATATGGAATGTATTTGATATTAAAATGTAGATCTTTGAAACAATAGGGTGCAGTTCCTGGTAAAGGGGAAATGTGGTTTCTAACCTCCTTAAGGATATGTTTTTGTAATTAGTTCCTAGCAACCCCAGGCTGTAACCTATACCTTTCCTCCTGTCTAGTAATATTAATCTTAGTGGAAATGGTACTATATGAACCAAAAGCTTGCATAAATGAATTCCTATTCAGAATTAATAGTGTAGTACCATAATTATTTTTAATTGTCCTAGACAAGGAGTCATAATGGTTTGCTAGACCTAGAAATAAGTCTACATCTACAAAGACATCAGGAACAATTAACCTAGCCAAACCACTAGTCCAAGGGTTTGATATTGGGATGGCCTTATCAACATTATTATAAAAACAGTTATAAAGAGAAAAACCTGTAGAACCTAGTGTATGGGCATCTCTGATATCACAATATTCAGCTTCCAATATGTTGGCATTTTCCCTCTTGTTCTTTGTAGACCCAGGTAACAGCTTCAAAAATTCATCAGAGAAATTCCTTTTCCCCTTGGCATCTTCATCTACTTCATCTCTCTTCCCACTGGTAGAAGCCACACTAACTGCTTTACTCATTTTGTTCTGTTTCACTTCTCTTTCACTGATATTGAAACAAATCTTCTCTCAGGACTCCTTACTCTTCTTTGTGCACTGAAGACAATTCAAGAACTTTGAAAACTGGAGAATCATCCTGATATTGATCAATTCTTTCTTTTTTGGGCACAAAAAACCTAGCAAATTCTCCGCTCTAAAATTCTGGATGTATGATAAATGAAAATAAACCTGAGATCATCCCTTTATGCTAACTTTTCAAAGTACTTAGCTCATCATTGAAGAATCAATCAATTTCGCCTTCAAGTTTACATGCTTGTGGTATTAATTGAATTCCTAGCCGTAGCTCATGAATGTGACAGGAAATCAAAATCATATGAGTGCATTTTTAGAAAAACCCTTATAAAATTTGAACAAAATGACATGTTTTGATATGATTGGTTCTTAACCAGACATCTTAGCTACCTTTTTCACATAGTAATTAACCTCCTGTATTATTATTAGATGATAAATCTCTATATTGTCATGTCGACAACTACCGCTTATTATCACTTTTCATATTTGGTGACCAAGCGACTATGCATTATCTCTTTGTCGCTGATCAAATCTCTTAACTCTCAATTCCTCTATAGATCTAGCGACTATATGATTTTCTTCACCTTAGCTTAACCATGGTTAACTTCTGGCGATCACGTGACCAAATGAATCCAAGTCGCTAGTAGTATTGCTAAACTAAAATTTTATTCAGAGACCCCGCGACCACAGTTACTTTTTATCTTTTAAGATCTTATCGCTAAGTCTCGTAATACTTTACTAACTATAAGATACATTGCACAACACCGTGACTTAACCGCTTGTCTTCATGTCGCCAGGTCACACTTTCTTCGTTGGGAGACTTTGCAACTGAAAGACCTCACTAAGTCTCATGACTTACAAAGAATATTATTTTCCCTTTTGAGACATCCCGACTATAGTTAATTGCCAAGTCTCATGAAAAAATGGAATATTCTTTTAGGATTAAGCGACTAGGCGACCATTAAAAAAGAACATGACTTTTTATAACATAAGTCTTTAAAAAAGGTAATGCAAAAATAGAAACTCGATTGACATTTTTAGGGCTTTTTGCATTTTCTCCTAGAAGACAGCTCAAGGTTTTGGGTTTTTCACTATTCATCTAGATTTTGACTTAAGAACACAAAATTTCCATAGGGATAATTCAAATTGGGATAGATTTTCTGATTTTGGATAAAAATTGGCAGGAGTACAACAAAATTTAGGGCAAACCACCAAAAAAATAGGAATACAACCAACAACACCTTGTGACCCCTTACAACCCCTTAGGACCCCTAAGATGTATTCTTAGGATAAGATGTATTCTTAGGGGTCGTAAGGGGTCTTAATGGGCCCTAAGATACCTTATGACCCCATATAATGCTTTAGGACCCCAAATATGTATTTTTAGATGTCATACAGTGTTGTAATGGGTCCTAAGACACCTTATGAGCCCTTCCAACCCCTTAGGAATCCTAAGATGTATTCTTAAGGTTCCTCAAGGGTTGTAAGGGGTCCTAGGGTATAGTAATTTGTCTTAGAACACCTTATGATCTCTTACGACCATATTATGGGTCTTCAGGGGCTGTAATGGGTCTTAAGGGGTTCTAGGATACCCTATGACTCCTTACAACCCCTTAGGATGCCTAATATGTATTCTTATGTGTCCTAATGGGTTTTAAGGGCTCTTAAGGGGTCCTAAGACACCTTTATGACCCCTAAGATGTATTCTTAGGATTCCTAAAAGATCTTAAGCATTTTTAAGGGGTCCTATGAACTTTATGACCCCTTAATACTCTGTAGGATTCATAATATGCTTTCTTAGGGATCCTCAAGGTTTGTAAGAGGTCTTAAGAGGTTGTGGGACACCTTATGACATCTTACAACCCCTAAAATGTATTCTTAGATGTCCTCAAGCATCGTAAGGGGTCCTAAGGGGTACTAGGATAGATTATGACTCCTGAGGAACCCTTAGGAACCCTAAGGTGTACTCTTAGGGGTCCTAATGGATCGTAAGGGATTTCAAGGGGTCCTAGGACACCTTATGACCCCTTACAACACTTAAGGACCCATAATATGTATTCTTAGGGGTCCTAAGGTTTTGGAAGGGGTATTGAGGTGTCCTATAACACCTTATGACCCCTTAGGACCCCTAAGATGTATTTTCAAGCATTCTTAAGGGTTGTAATGGGCCTTAAGGGGTCCTAGGACACCTTAAAACCCCTTAAGACACTTAAGATCTATTATGAATGGTCCTCAAGGATCGTAAGGGGTTCTAAGGAGTCTTAGGACACCTTATGACTCCTTACAACCCATTAGGACCCCTAATATCTACTCTAAGAGGTCCTAATGTGTTGTAAGGGCTCTTAAGGGGTCATAAGACACCTTATAACCTCTTACGACCTTTTAAGACCCCTAAGATGTATTATTATTGGTCATAAGGGGTTGTAAGGGGTATTAAGGGGTCCTATGACACCTTATGACCCCTTATAACCCCTAAGATATATTCATAGGGGTCCTCAAGGGTTGTAAGGGGTATTAAGGTATCCTATAAGACCTTACCACTCCTTACTACCACTTAGGATTCCTAAGGTGTACTCTTAGAGATCCTAATGGGTCATAAGGGTTGTTAAGGGGTCTAAAGACACCTTATGACCCCATACGACCCCAAAGATGTATCCTTAGGGGTCCTAAAGGGTCATAAGTAGTATTAAGGGGTCCTATGACACCTTATGACCCCTTACGACCTCTTAAGACCCCTAAAATATATTCTTAGGGGTCCTCATAGGTTGTAAGGGGTATTAAGTGGTTGTGCAAAACCTTATGACCCCTAAGATGTATTACTAGGGTCCTTAAGGGTTGTAAGGGGTCCTAAAGGGTACTATGACACTTATGACACCTTATGACCCCTTAGGACTCCTAAGATGTATTCTTAGGGGTCCTAAAGGTTCAGAAGGGGTATTAGGGGTCTTAGGACATGTTATGGCCCCTTGCGACCCTTTAGGACCCTTAAGATGTACTCTTAGGGGTCCAAAAGGGTCATAAGGGGTATTAAGGGATCTTATGACATAGTATGGATCCTTAAAACCCCTTAGGACCCCCTAAGATATATTATTAGTGGTCCTCAAGGTTTGTAAGGGGTCCTAATGGGTTGTAAGGGGTCTTAGGACACCTTATGACCCCTTCAAACCCTATAGAAACCCTAAGCTATATTCTTAGGGGTCCTAAAGTGTCGTAAGGGGTATTAAGGGGTTGTATAACACCTTATGACCATTTATGAGCCCTTAGGACCCATGTTGATTATAGAATGTTCAGTTGAGAAGGTATTACAATGATCAAGAATAAAAAAGGCTATGGAGAATCTAGTTATGAATAATGTTAAGAATAAAACTATTAAGGAATTGCATGATATATTACTTCATGGTGAAAGGAATATTCTTGGTGAACATGAGATTGTAGCTGCATCTATTCAATATACTAAAGTGTAGTAAGGGGTCATAATCGGTCCTAAGGTGTCCTAATGGGTCCTAATGTGTCCTAATGGATTGTAAAGGGACCTAAGGCTTCCTAGGACCACCTACGACCAATTAAGAAACAAAATGTGCACCAGGAATGGACTATATGGAAATCATTTTGTAATTCCAAAATCTCTCTCTCTCTCTCTCTCTCTCTCTCTATCTCTTATTACATAGCGCGTACACACTATGTAAAGAACTATGAATTTGATATTGCACTGAATGCAACCTTTTTCAACATTTTGATTTTCATAGCACGTACGCCCTATAGGGTGTATGCACTATTTGGTGTGTGCACTTTGAACTGCATTGGAATCCACCGAGCCTAAGGCTTGGATTTTCCTTGAAGATCCAACTCAAAAGCTTGGAGGATATAAATAGGTATTAGATCTATTTTCCAACAAACATACAAAAAAAATTACATTTTTTCTGTTGTAGTCCCTGCCAGGTTTGCATGTGGTTCAATAAAGATAAAATTAGAAGACATAATATTATAGATCTCTATATTATCTATTTAACCATATAATTTACATTGAATTCTAATTACCTAATTTTTTTTAGAAACTAGTATGCAGTATTTCGGGGTTAGATTTTGGCTCGTTTGTCAAGTTTTAAAACAAGTTACTTTTTTAGAAGCTGGACTCGATGTACACACTTTAAAAAAGAATAAGTTTTGATTTTCAATTAGATTTCAATGATTTCTAGGGGGAGCACACAAAAAAAAAAATGTTTTTCAGGATGTGTCCACTTAGAAAATTCATAAAAAGATCATATATTTATAAAAGGAATTAGGAGAAAAAGACAAGATAAACTACATAGTGTTAGCTAACTTCTCACCACAATGATTAAAAAAATTCAAAAATAAGTTAAGATTTTAGGGGGAGCACACCAAATACTATGTTAATTTTTTCAAAACAAATAGGACCACTTTTTGTGCTCTCCCTTTTTCAGGGCTTTAAACTCCAACATTTAAAAAAAAATACTATTTTAGAAACTAAATTCAGAGTACTAAAACTCTTGTTTTTGTTGAATCTTTCAATTTTGAGCCTAACTATCTTCAATTTCTATTCGAGGTTGAGAGTTTGTTGATTTCAAAAAAGAAAAAAAAAAGGTGACATCTTATACCCCCTTTTTTGTCCCCCATCTTTGTGCACTTACCCACTGATTACATGTTATTCGAACACACAATATAGACATTTATAAACACCATTTTATCTATGCATCTCTCTTCTAAATCATCTCAAAAAATTGATCTTATATACTTGTTATAAAAATTAATATCAATACTAATCGGCCACTAGAACATAAATTATAACGTGTGAAGTGTCGACCAAATCTATAACCAAAACTTATTCCTAACCTCAATCATCCTCATTGATCTCTTCAACAATGTCTACTCCAACATCTCAACCTCAAAAAACAATGATCCCATCGATCCAATAGGATGGTTGATCGATCTACTAGTTGTTTGTCTTTGTTCATCTCTTATCATTGATTACTGATACTTAGAACATCATAACTTTCCCAAATAGAAATATAAACTACTAGGAATCTATAATAAGGTAAAGTATACCTCATTGAGTCTTCCCCTAGGTTCACTAACCAAAACTCAAAACTCTCTAGTTGTACTGAAGCATTTATTGTGACCTGTATAGTGTCCTTGTTCTTCCATACTTAGCCAATTAAGCATCTAATCCTACGGCAATAAAAAAACACAATAAGTGATCATGTCAATATTGTATGGTTTCCATCAATGACAATCTACAAACCATTAAGAGTAGTTTATGTTTCTAACAATCTCCCCCTTTGACATTGATGGCAACACCTAGTGAAAAATGACTAAGTTTCCAAAATAAAAAAAAATGACAAACTCTAACTGCTCCACCAAAGTCACTTGCTTCCCCTAGCTGAATATATCTCCCTCATTTTTCACTCAATAGATCTCCCCCTTTGACATCAATGGAAAAGGCTGGGGACCACATCAAAATTCATCTACCGAAATCCTATATACCTCCACATATATACAAGTATGCAAAGTATACTTACAAAATTTTAAAAAAAATCTAAGAAATTCTTCCTCGGAGCACCAAAATTAGAGTCCCAACTCTTCTTTAGACTGTCTATAATCTGAATTTTCACACAAATAGAATAAGCAATTTTCTCTTCTGATTCAAGATCATGTGCATCAGGAGAACTATAGGCTCTCGCTACTTCTTTCAAACCACTAAGAAAGATGTATATCTTAGCTTCAATCAAGTTCCTCAACTCATTGATCCTTCCTTTCATCCTCTCCTTTTTTGTAAGCAATTTCTTGATCTTATCCATCAAAGTGATAACTTTTCCTCCATAACTAGAAGCTAAAGTTGTTAAAGGATCATAAGATTTATATAACTCATCTAGTTTTCTTTCACTCTCCTTGTTTCTCTTTTATATGTCTTTAACACTCTTAGGATATGTAATACATGCTCTATAGATGTTTCCACCTTTGGTTAGAGAGTTCTTCAATATTTGTATGGCAACTCCTATTGATATCTTATCTTTCGCATTCAAACTACAAAGTTGATGATACCTTTTCTCATCAAATTTGTTGTAAACTTCAATCATAGCTAAATTTTCCAATGAATTAAAATGAGTACACACATCATTAAGCAAACCTTCAAGCTTACCTGAGGGTGTATCATTTTTATTCTTTGTATAGGTCGGCATAATCTTTCCAAGTACATCAGATGCACGTGCCAATAGCTCATTATCATTCAAATAAGTCTTCAAAATTTGTTTCCTTTCCTTGATTGAAGTAACCTTTGAACTGAAGTCAAACTTCTATTAACTATGTTGAACTTGGTCTTTAACTCCAATGCCTTCAAAGGTCATGCAAAAGGAAGGGTTTTAACTCGTTAATTTTGTGATGAAACCCTTAAAACCCTCCTTGTGTATGCAAAAATAAAAAATTTCACCTTTTCCGTCGTTTCATAAAATTATAATGACATTTTAACCTTATTCGACCACCTTTTTGACTATGATGTGGTTAGTAAACTCTCAATTTAGTTAGAAAGCGTGCATTTATTCTTTACCTTGACCCTAGCTTCTACATGACTTCATCTTATTCAGCATGTTGGCCCTGTTTATCATCCTTATTACAGCTTTGAATCTGCCTCATCCTGGACACGCATCAACATCCTGTAATCCTGTGGGTTTTAACTACCTTGCATCTTCCTCTATGGTATTATGAGCACCTTTCAATATTTAAATATCCTTAAGTCTCTCCCTTTACACTTGAAAACATCTTGGCTGCTACATGTCACTCTCTTATTCGCTCAATTTATTACCTTGATTCAATCTATCTCAGGGCCTACCTTGCCGTGTAGTGCCCTATTTTTATCTTGTAGTCTCCCTCTCTTCTTGGTTTTTCATACTTAGGGATCATGAGCTTGTGACACCTGTATCATGGGCCCCACTCTTCTACGTATGGACTCTTTGGATACATGGTGATCTCCTGTTATCATATGAACCTTGTCATCTTTCTTGGTGTTAAATTATGGGATCATGTCCTTCTTCCACCTATCTTAGTGGCCCACTTCACTTCTATGATAGCTCAGACACGTGGGATCACCTCATTATCCCACTATGCTTCTCTCTCTTCACACTATTATAATGAATGATTAAGATACATTTCCACCTGGCCATCTAGGCCCATTTCTCTTTTTGCACTTCTATTTCATACATCATCTTCTTGCTATCCCATTATCCTTGTCATCCTTCTTGGTTTCAGATTGAGGGATCACAATGTGCTTCCATCTAGATTCTCTAGTCCCACTACTCTTCTGAACATCATGGAGACATGGTGATCCCTCAGAACCTCATGAACCTCCTCTCTCCTTAGTTTTTCAGACTGTGGGATCACAATTTTCTTACACCTATCACCTCGTCTAACTCAGACTAGCTACATGGCACTCCTCTTGGCACTTGGTTGACTGGCCCTACTCTGCTAGGTGGTATCACCTCATAATCCTGGTATCCTCATCATCCACCTTTCTTTCAGACCTAAGGATCATGAATGACCACCACATGTACTCCATTATTTTTCCAAGGCCTAGAAAATATCCTCCTTAACGTCCAGCTATTTCACCATGTGACTGCCTTGCGCGTGGTTATTCTGCCAAAAGGAACATATCTTTTGGCTACCTTTTTGTCATGTGTTTGGATATATAAATGACCTATGTTTTTTACACACCGTGAATGTTGGATAACTCCTTTTAGTTTTTTCTCTGCTATGCGCGTCTGAAACACATTCTAACTAGTTCTCCTTCTATTCCACCTATCCATACCTCTTCGCCTATGTTCTCAGAGCACCATGGAGCTTCCTCAACCTAGATGTTTGTGTCTTAATGGAATCAATAGTACATAAACAAAAATATATGTCCAAATAAACTACCAAAAACTATAGATAAATGACCAAATTTGGTCACGTGACCAAATTTATGACTAAACTATTTTAGTTATTTATTTTTTCATTGATTTGGTCATATATTTAGGCATTTATTTGGTCATTTGGTGTTTTATTTGGTCATTTATTTGGTTATTTGGTAGTTTATTTGGTCATTTATTTGGTCATTTGGTCATTTATTTGGTCATTTGGTAGTTTATTTGGTCATTTATTTATTTATTTGGTTGTTTATTTGGTCATTTGGTCATATATTTGATCATTTGGTAGTTTATTTGGTCATTTGACAGTTTATTTGGTCATTTCACTGCTACATATAGTTCAATAATTCATGTTATGGAATGATGGAATTGAACCACCAACCTCCTTCTTGTAAAGCAGGTGCTCTTCCATTGAGCTAGAACCCTTTAAAGATTAAATATACCCTTCATAATTTCAAGTCTCTAAACACCCTTTGGTCTAGCAGTGAAAGTGGAGAAAATATGAACATAAGAAAATTAAGGCCCTAAAAATAACATCAATAAAATATTTCATAATATTATTATCCCCACTTTAAATACAATCTTAAGTGAAAGAGTCTTAAGCAATTTTGAATGAATATGTTAAAAGGTTGGAGAATACCTCTATAGTCCCTCTTGTAATCTACAACCAACCAATATTGATAAAATTGTTTGCATACTCATTGGAGATAAAATTTTCAATAATTTAGGAAAATTGAAAAGCATTTAATATGCTCTTAGAGAAGAAAACTAATGTCATTGTTGTATCGTCTTAAAATGGAAGCACTTCCATGTTAAGAGAATTTATCCCTCCTTAGGGGACATTTTTTACCTCTACCATATCATCATCCTATTTCTGCATCATCTCATGCTTCTGTGCCTATGCAGGACTCTGATTGGGCCTCTCCGGGCACCTCCTACCCCACCTGACATATTTTCCAAGGGTTCTGACCCCCTGCATAAGGGTCGACCTCAAACTTGACCTAGGTTAGGGTCAACCTCAACCTTGACCTAGGTCAGGGTCGACCTCGACCCTAACCCGCGTCCCCCTTTCAAATTAGGAAACTTGTCGGCTGTCGGGGCTCATCAAAAATTTAGTTTTCCTGCTTCCGGGTCGGCTATTTCGGGTTCCAAAATGTTGATTCCTAAATTATATTTAATATAGGTCCTTTTCTAGGGGCATGGGTCTAATTAGAAATTAATTATCCTATGTAGGCCTCCTTAGAAGATTGTGCCCTAATTTCATATAAAAGGAAGCATTTCTCTCTCATTTTCTCCAAGTCTTCAAAGTACAAAAAGCTCTAATCAAGATTTTGTCAAGAAGCAAAAAGGCTCAAGTATCCATTTCCAAGCTCTCAAGGTTTTCAAGTCTTCCTCTCAAGCATTCAAGTTCTCCATTGAAGATCAAGGATTCAAGCTTTCAAGCCTTTGAATGGATTAGGTGCAAACATTCAAGATTCAACATTCAAACCCTAGATCTAGCCATCATGGTGGTGTGATCTTCCTTCAAGATCCTTTGAGTATCTTTAAGACTCTTTCATCATCTCTTTAAATTGGATCTCAAGAATACTATCATGGAGGTTTATGTCACATATTGAGTTCATGCTTTCATACTTACATACTTGCATACATTCGAATTTCAATTACATATCTATTGAATATCATAGCTTCATTATTAGATTCAATTCTATTACTTGTTAGCATTCTGTACTTTATTGATTTCAAGGTTAATTCTTAAATCGGGTTTTGACTAAGGAAAACCCCTCCCCCACAATAAATAATTTCTTTTTTCTTGTAGGTACAGGTACAGAACAGTTTTTTTGAACCCAGATCTGGATACCCTTTTCGGCAAACTTTCAGGATCTGCGAACAAAGTCACTTTCAGATCTGTGTAGGTCAGGGTCGACATTACTGGGTCAGGGTTGACATTTGTGGGTCAAGGTTTACCTTTTTCATAAGATGACATCGGAATGGAAAACAATTTATGGGTTTTGTTCATCTCTGCATTTCGGTTCGGTATCAACTGTCAATTTTTTCAGAAACAGTCTACAGACCTCAGAAAATAGCATTCTTTGATCTGCAATATTTCAAGGTTAGTGCATTTCTCCTATCTCTTCAATTACTATCATATATCATTTCTATACATATAATTAACAGAATTTA
>MU227713.1:5273713-5288426 GCA_018584345.1 Thuja plicata | reverse complement strand
ACTTAATGGTTATCTGAATAATTTTCAAAAAAAAAAAAGGCATGAATTTTAAATTTTCTTCCACCAAGATGTGGAGTATAAATTATAGATTGCATCTATGTTGTTTTTTTTTTTTTTTAAATATCATTATATAGCCGTTGTTTGGTAAAAAACAGTCAATTTTTTTCACCAGAGAAATTATTTTTAAATTCAAAAAAAAGGCTTATATATATTATTCTATTTTAAGTTTGAAACACTTCCTTTTTAATAAAACATTTTTAAAGTGGCGGATTAGTAATAAATTAAAAATAAAAAAAATAGAAAACAAAATAAAACAAATGGTATTGGGGAGGGCCGAAACTCGCCCCAAACCGTCGGTGCCTTATGCTTTCACATGGGGGTCGCGCAGCCGCGGGCCACCCACTATGTTTAACACAGTGGAGAGGCACCACCGACCGGCGTCGGCCACCCCACGACCACCCTGTGCGGGGGTTGCAATACCCGTGGGCGGTGGTGCCGCCGGTTGCGGCCACCAACGCTCCGCCCCCTTTCGCTCCCCCACCGAACTCATCTTCTGTCGCTGCCCTTTACTTCGGCGCCACCTTCTCCCCTTTTTCGCCACCCACCGTCTTAAACCACTGCCACCACCACCATTCTGTTCAGCCGCCCGAACAATAGTTGAATACCATAGGGTTTAGGATTTTTTTTTATTAAATGTTCTTTTTTTTATATATATGTAAGATGTAAATTAGATTTGATCTTGATATATAGATATCTTAAATAGAGATTTAATATTATAGATTTATTTATTTAATCAGTTCATAATGAGTTTAGTTAGGATATTTTTATATATGGATAACAAAAGAAAAATATATGAATGTATAGTTTAAAGTATAGATATTAAATTATGGTTTAAATTAGACTTATTTTATTATGTTGTAATTAAATTATACTTTTTTTTTAATAGTTAATATTTATTTAGATTTACTCTTCATATTAAATAAGATTCTAATAGATTAGCATGTTTTAAATTATGTTATTTTTATAAGGGATTTTATTAATCTTAAACATATGAATTTACGAATAAACTTTAATTACAACGTATATGTATTTTCTTTAGTTTGTTAAATGCTTTTATCTGGCAGACACCTTTTAACGATAAGCGGGTGCAGCCTATCCATTTCGACCCCACTACTCTATTATGGGGTATTTACTGTTACCTTTGTCTATCATCATGAACGGTTGACTTTTGATCAACCATGGTCAAACCTTGACCGTTCAATTTATTTATCGTACCAGGTGACCCTTGTACTCTCTAGACACTAGGGTTCCAGTTTTCGAGCCTTTTGGAGATAGTTGACTTTTTGGTCAACTATCTCATTTTGCACACCTTTGACTTCCTCAATGCTTAGTAGGCCCTAGTGACCCTCCACGTATTTCAACGGATGTTTGACTTTTGGTCAACCCTAGTTGACTTTTAGTCAAACCATCTCGATTTGCATGTGCAAGCCTTCCTAAGGGTCTAACGAACCCTAGTTTGTACCAATCCCTTATTTCAGAGTATAGTTGACTTTCGGTCAACTCTAGTTGACTTTTGGTTAAGTCTGGTTGACTTTCGATCAACTACCTCGATTTGCATGTGTAAGCCTTCCTAAGGGTCTAACGAACCCTGGTTTGTAGCAATCCCTTATTTCAAAGTATAGTTGACTTTTGGTCAACTCTAGTTGACTTTCGGTCAACTTTGGTTGACTTTCGGTCAACTGCCTCAGTTTGCGTGCAGTTCAAGTTTGGAACTTTAGACACCCCTTTGGATAGCTGTGAAAGCTATACCTCTCCTTGAGACCTATTCTGGTTTTCGTTTACCCCTTGCACCGTTTTGCTTGCACATGTTACCCTTATGTTTGTTTGGGTATCCTGTTTATGTGTGTTATTAAAAATTTTTGTTCGTGTGTTTTTGCCCAACTTTTGGGCATGACATGTGTCCTGTGTTCTCTTCTGGTTAACTAAAATAGCCTGCACAATACGAATTAGTTTTGTTAAAGTTGAATTGGAAATGAACTCCTTAGTTGTGTTAAAGTTGAATTGGAAATAGCCTGCACAATATGAATTAGTTGTGTAACGAGACAACCATTAACAATTTCAGGAAAAATTAAACAAAAACATACCATAAGCATATTGTGCCACTAAAGCATACTTGCAAGGTAACAAAATGAATCCAACTATAATACAACAACTATATATGGTCACATAAAAAATATATAGTATATACTCTAGGTTTGCAGTAAATTATACATTAATTCCAGTGCAATGCTGAATGGATTTTTGCATAGGGTGTAAACTATCAAGTTCTCATAGTTGAAAATATTAATAATTGATATATATTATAATCAGAAAATATAAAATCAGCCATATACACACAAAAGCAAAAACATGATGTCATGCCTAACGCAGCAAACAATGAGATCACAAAAGAAAAGAGAAAAAATAAAAATAAATAAAAAATGGTTTGCAATAAGCAGATTTTGGAGTACTAAATTCAAGTCAAGTTCATGAAGATGATAGTGACTTAGATTCAAAAGGGCTATGAATAAGGATCCATATTGAGCATGTAGGAAATATGTATGTTGCATACTCTGATCCAATTATGTTCAACCCTCACCAATTTGCAAAAATTGACCACTGACATAATTATGATTTGTCATGGATTTGCAAACATTAATTACCTTTCATGGTGAATGAAGCATATGAGAGTTTCTTATTGCAAAATGAGTCTAATAAATTGTATATTAACAAATTTCATGAGAAATTCCATGTAATTTGAGATAATAAATGGGGAAATAGAAGTCAAACCAAAACAATCAAAGCCAAATTTAGAGGTTAACATAATAGATAAGAACCCAATATTAGAAAGTAAAAACCTGGCACTGAACCCTACAAAAAGTCAAATCACTCATAACTGGTCTGAAAACATGAAGTACAAAGGTATGAATTTGAAATTATACTTACACAAGTCCAACATGTACTATAAAAATGGAATTGAATTTCAGAACATTTCCAAACATTTCGACAAAGCTGGTATCTAGATATAAGGATAAATCTATAGAAACTGAAACTTTCATGTTATTACTAGAGGGAAAGTCCAATAACTAACATGAAGTAGTAAGAAAAATTCCTAAATATAAGTATTCAAATGTTTTAGTTTATTCTTTTGATGCTACAAAACTTTGGTGTCATGGTTAGCTGGTTAAGTCTATTTAGAGGGTTTAGAAGACTGCTACTTTCATTACTGCACTAAATTAAACAAATCAGAGATTTACTTTAAATTAGCTATACTCCTGTCATACAAAGGCATTATCTCAAATAATCAAAGCTAGGAAAATAAATCCTTCCAAATCTATCTTCCATATGCATTCAAAAAGAAGTAATGAAGGTTTTCAATGAATTAGAAACACGGAATCTACATCCATCAAAGCATAAAAAACAATAGTATAGTAAAGCATTTTTGTGCTGAGTTCTGGAAATTTGAAATTAATAAATTTGGAAAAGAAAGTTGACCTCCACTATATCTACATTGTCTGATGTAACTAAAAAATGGCCTTACCTTGGATCTATCTCTATGGTAATTCTCAAAATCTAAAAGTAAATGATCATGAGGAGATAGACAATATCTTAGCCCATTTTATTGGTAAAAGGAAAATATATTAACTATAAAAAAATGTACAAGAGAAAAATTCTTGAAGGAAGTACTAGGCCAAAAATCTTTAAAAAAACTTGGTTGGATACAAATACACATTACATAGAAGAGAAAATCAGACATAGCTTATTTCAATTGTTTATTTGATGGAACGCCATCCAACCTGCTGATTAATTGACGAAAGTGCATGGAAAACATAGTTGAGGTGGCAATTTCAATTTAAAGCACCAGTTCAAAATTTATTTAAGGTGCCAGAAAATTAAGCACAACAATGCAAAGTAATTATTCAACATGACACTGACATGAAGGATCATGGTGCACAAAATAGGTCCAAATTAATAAATTATACTAAGCAATGGCACAAATTTTCTCATTGGTATAGGATGGAAGCACAAACCCAGCATGCAAAATACTTCTATAAAATCCCTCGTAGACATGTTGTCTCATGATAGTGATAATGATTGAACATTACATAGAATGAATCAGTCGAATGCATATAACCTATATATTGAGCAGGGTTCTAGAAGATTAAGAAATCATTTTCAAAATGAAATTTAATAGGTGTAAATTGAAAACCTCAACCATTGCCAACATCCATTTCTAGATACACACAAAATGATTTGACAAGACAATTTTTAGAAACTTCAAAGAAAACACAACTACCTACATGTAAAGCCAATTTCCATGCCTTTTCCAGTATATTCCTGCCATTCCAAAATGGAGAGTTTAAGAATAGTGTAAGGGCATCCTCTACAATAGCTGCCATAGCAGGTGCCTATGTGAAATATGGAGGCACAAACATGGTGCATGACTTGTATGGTACGAAGCATTGTCTCATGAAAGCTATAGCTGCAGTCTTGCACAAAATATGTCTGCTCTGATATGCTCATTCCTAACAGAGAGAAGCTAACAAATAGTTTGACAATGGATCATCTTAAAATGGAAGAAGTTCCATGTTAAGAACATTTATCCCTTCTTAAGGGGTGGTTTTTACCATCATCCTATTTTCCCCTCATTTCTTCACCCTCTCCTACTTCTGTGCCTATTTAGGACCCTAATTGGGCCTCTCCAGACACCATCTATCCCATCTGGCACATTTTCCAGGGGTTCTGACTCCCTAGGTCAAGGTTGAACTTGACCTCGACCTAGGTCAAGGTCGACCTTGACTTTGACCTAGGTCCCCATTTCCAATTTGGAATTTTGTCAGCTGTCGGAGGTCATCAAAGGTTCATTTCCCACTTTCGAGTCAGATGTTTTGGGTTCTGAAGTGATGATTGTTAAATTATATTTAATATAGGTCCTCTTCTAGGCATATAGGTCTAATTAGAATTTAATTCTTCTATGTAGGCCTCTCAAGAATATTGTACCCTAGATTGATATATAACGAAGCCTTCTCCTCTCATTTTCTCTAAGTGAAGTCTAAGTACGAAAGCTATGCTAAGCTAAGTCATATCAAGAATAATCACAAGAGAAAAACCATCAACTAAGACTTGAGAACCATCATAAAGAAAAAATATCAAGCATTCATTTTTCTGCATGTTTTCAAGCTTTCAAAGTGTCCAATTTCTCCTCTCAAGCATTCAAGTTCTCCATTGAAGATCAAGGATTAAATCTTTCAAGCCTTTCAAGGGATTTGGTTCAAGAAATATTCAAGATTCATCATTCAAACCCTAGATCTATCCATCATGGTTGTGTGATCTTCCTTCAAGATCCTTTGTGCATCATCAAAGACTTATTAATTCTTCCTTCAAGGTGGATTTCAAGCATACAATCATGGAGGTTTATGGTTTCTAATATTGAGTCCAAGCTTTCATATTTACATACTTGTTTACATTCAAAATACAATTGCATATCTATTGAATATCATATCTTCATTATTAGATCTACTTCTACTACTTGCTAGCATTCTTTATTTCAATTATTGATTTCATGGTTAATTCCTAAATTAGGGTTTGACTAAGGCAAACCCCTCCCCCACAACAAACAAAACCATTTTTATTGTAGATATAGGTTCGGAACAACAGACCGGAGTGTAGATTCGGATACCCTTTTTGAAAAACTATTAGGATCCGGAAATAGATTTTCAGTTGGAGACTTTTGAGGTGAATTCTTCCCTAGGTCAGAATCAGAAATTCTGGGTCAATTGTGACATTGACTTGAGGGTCAAAATTGGAACTCTGCCAAAATGGGAAAAAAAATCAAGGTTTTGTTCGTCTCTGCATGTCTATTCCACATCCACTTGTAGATTTTCCATAAACTGAGTGTAGACCCCCGAAAATAGCATTTTTCAGATTTGTAAAATTTCAAGGTTAGTACTTTTTTTAAATTCATTTTAATTCAAGTTCTAAATCTTTCTAAATCTATCATACATTCTTTTCTATAAAACAAAATTTAAGATCTTATTCTTAATTCTTATTTTCAATTGATTGATTAATTTATGCATTGATCCTTCCTTTAGGGTTAATCAATTTGGATCCTTCATTTGTGTGTTTAAGGTTAAAAGGAACATCTTATCTTCCCCACCCATTTTACATTTTAAAATCCATATCCATTATTTTATCTTACATCTTGGCCTCCATCTATTTCTTATGTTATATTTTGGTGAACTCGCGATAGACAACTCTTTCTTTTTGGTGTTAGATACTTTGCCTCTTTTCCTTAGAGACTAGCTTTTGCATACATACTAAATTAGTTTTCTTTTATGATTTTGTATTTTAAAATACAAAAAAAAAATCTACATACTCATAAAAATACAAAACCATTTCTTTCATTTCATTCACTATGAGAATCTTCAAGATGCTTTGGTGTACAGTTATTTTCGTCATTATTCTTATTTTAGAATCTCTTTATAGTACTTATGATGTTTATGAAAGTATCATCCATTTCATCATGTTTGTCACTCTTCATGTTTCACTTTATCATGCTATTATGAGATTAAATAATACTATTCTTCCCACTTTCAAAATGTTCATCAAAGATTTGAGTAGTGGACTTATTGCTCTTTTGGATTATGTGAAGAGTTGGGTAGATGATGCACCATTTAATAATATTCCTAATCCTAATCCTATCATTCCTAATCTAGTTCCTAATCCTCCTAATCCCCATCCTATCATTCCTAATCCAATTCCTAATATTCCTATTCCTATTTCTCCATCTTTTATCCTTTAGTTCTTCCCACACTTATGATGGGGCTCAAGCTAGGGTTCGTGATGCTGATGTTCAAGAATTCTTTCATTTACCTTCCCCTTCTTATTTGATCCATGATGATCATAAAGAGAAGAACAAAGAAACCTCTTCTAAACCTATCATTCCACCATACACAAAATTTTCTCATCAACACCATAATCAATCACCTCCTCTAGAAGCTTTACAAGATAGGTACACTACCAGATACACTGTGGTGGATAAACAAGGCTATAAGGGTTTAGGGCTTGGTGTTAATGAACATGGCATTAAAAACCCGATTCATTCATCTCCTAAACAAGATATGCATGGTATAGGTTTCCCTCCTTCCCACACCAAGGTGGTTGATCTTAACTATCTTCCTCCTTTTCATGTTCTTCTTCAAACACCTTCCTTAGATCACCTTGATACTCCTCAAGATGTGGCCAAGAAAGTGTATGTCCAATTAATGAATTCTAAGAAAGAAATATTTAAACCCATGCTAAAAAATGCTCTCTCTAAATACACATGTCCTTTTCATTATAGTAATACACATTTACTTGCTGATTGTGTACATTTCAAATTATATATTAGAGAAAGATCTATTCTAGGAATTATATCTCATTCCCGTGCAGTATTGCAATTTCTTCATAATTTTGATATAGGGCATTCCCCTCGTTCTTCTATAAATTAGATAATTTTTCCCTCTTGTCTCTTAATTGGGGGGCAAGAGATATTTCCTTCCAATCTTCTAGGATCCACTATGCTCTTAACATGTATTTTGTTTTGAGTTTAATCGGTTATTCTTTCTATATTTTATCCTTATAATTTTCTATTATGGTACATACTCCCTTCACTCGTAATCATTCATGATATCTTTTCTAGGACATTTTTTTTGTAAAGATATATCTTTGTTACCAACATCTCTAGATGTAATTTGGTATATCCCTTCCTTTCATTCCTAGGGGGCAAGGTATTTTCCTTCTTCCTCTATCTAAGGATTTACTTTCCGTAGCTTAGTGGCATTTGTTTATTCTTCAACATTATTTCCCTAGGTCATCACCTCTTCTTTATTTTTGAAATTATGTTTTTTATAAACTCTTTCCCTTGCTTTGGGTTAGAGTTTGATTCCTTCATTCCGAGATTCCTCTTCCTCTTGATCACAGGGGGCTTGATGATTGAATCTTTGGTCCCTCTTTTCTTTAGAAGATGACATTTTATCCTAATAACTCCTCTACGGTGGGTTATTTCTAATAATATCTCTTCCTTTTTTAGGATCCTTTTTCTATATGTGACATATCCATTTCACGGTTATCTATGCTCTTAGAGGTAAGGGTCAATACTCTTTGCTAAGGACATAGTGTATATTTGTTAAACTGGATATCTCCTTACCTTGAGAAGTAGGTATCCTCTTTCTCTTCCTTATCCTCCCTAGTGGGTAGTCATGATAATGAGGGGGCATATATAGGGTCTCCCATATACTATAGTTTACATTTTACAACATGCTAAATCCTCAGAAGGTAACAAACATAAGTTTCTAAATCCTAAAGAGACACGCATTTTTATTTTTATTTTTATTTTTATTTTTTGCTAAATCCTCGGAAGGTAATGCACATAAGCTGCTAAATCCTGAAGAGACACATTTTTCAATATGATAAATCCATGGAAAGTAACACACATAAGTTTCAAAATCCTGAAAAGACAAGCATTTTATATTCCATAGTGATACAAGAATGTGGATCTATGGGTATTCCAAAAGCTGTCAGAAGACGCATTACAATTACAAAGCACAGTTCATGGGTGAACCTATTGGGATCTCCCTCCTTGGTGATTCATGGTAAAGTGGGGATCTTACTAGGTGAGATAATCACTTTCTCTTTCCTCTCTTTTGCTTTCATGTTAGTAGGATTAGATCACGAAGCTATGTTATTTATAGTGTTGCTCTTGTCTTTCTTATGTAGTCATGTATGCTTTCTATTTCTCTTTGCTATCATATCTTTGTGCATGTATGTTAAGTTAGAATCCTTGGTCTGGGGGCTTAGGTCCTTTACCAAGTGATTTTCTACCTCATTGTGATCCACTAGAGTCTTTCTTCTAACTTTACCGTGAGTATGTTTGATTTCCATACTCCCGCTAAAGTCGGGGCTTAATGTATCGTCTTAAAATGGAAGAACTTCCATGTTAATAATGTTAAGCCCTCATTAGGGGATCTTTTTTACCATCATCATATTTTCTCCTCATTTTTGCACCCTCTCCTACTTTTGTGCCTATTTTCGACCCTGATTGGGCCTCTCCAGATACCATCTATCCCGTCTGGCACATTTTCCAGAGGTTCTGACTCCCAAGGTCAAGGTTGACCTCAACCTTGAGCTAGGTCAAGGTCAACCTCAACCTAGACCAAGGTCATGGTTGACCTCAACTTTTACCTAGGTCCCCCTTTCCAATTTTGAAGTTTGTCGGCTGCCGGATGTCATCAAAAGTTCATTTCCCGCATCTGGGTCGACTATTTTGGGTTCCGAAGTGATGATTCTTAAATCATATTTAATATAGGTCCTGTTCTAGGGATATAGGTCGAATTGGAATTTAATTCTCCTATATAGGCCTCTCTAGAAGATTGTGCCCTAGATTCATATATAAGGAAGCCTTCTCCTCTCATGTTGTCTAAGTGAAGTCTAAGTATGAAAGCTAAGCCAATCTAAGTCATATCAAGCATAATCACAAGCAAAAAAATATCAACTAAGACTTGAGAACCATCATAAAGAAAAAATTTCAATCATCCATTGTTCTACATATTGTCAAGATTTCAAAGTGTTCAAGTTTTCCTCTCAAGCATTCAAGTTCTCCATTGAAGATCAAGGAATCAAGCTTTCAACCCTATGAAGGGATTTGGTTCAAGCAATATTCAGAATTCATCATTCAAACCCTAGATCTATCCATCATGGTGGTGTGATCTTCCTTCAAGATCCTTTGTGCATCCTTAAAGACTTATTCATTCTTCCCTCAAGGTGGATTTCAAGCATACAATCATGGAGGTTTATGGTTTCTAATATTGAGTCCAAGATTTCATATTTAAATACTTGTTTACATTCAAAATACAATTGCATATCTATTGAATATCATAGCTTCATTATTAGATCTACTTCCACTACTTGCTAGCATTCTTTATCTCAATTATTCATTTCAAGGTTAATTCCTAAATCGTGGTTTGACTAAGGTAAACCCCTCCCCCCAACAAAAAATTTATTTTCTTGCAGATACAGGTTCGGAACAACGGATCAGAGTGCAGATTCGGATACCCTTTTCGGAAAACTATGAGGATCCAGAAATAGATTTTCTGTTGGAGACTTTTGAGGTCGATTCTTCCCTAGGTGGGAATCAAAAATTATGGGTCAATGGTGACATTGACTTGAGGGTCAAAATTGGAATTGTACCAGAATGAAAAAATAGTGCAGGGTTTTGTTCATCTCTGTGTTTCTATTCCAGATCCAGTTGCTGATTTTCCAGAAACTGAATGCATACCCCTTAAAATGGCATTTTTCAGATCTGTAACATTTTGATGTTAGTACTTTTCTGCAATTCATTTTAATTCAAGTTCTTAATCTTTCTAAATCTATCATACATTCTTTTCTATAAAACATAATTTAAGATCTTCTTCTTTATTCTTATTTCCAATTGATTGATTTATTTATGCATTGATCCTTCCTTTGGGGTTAATCAATTTGGATCCTTCCTTTGTGTATTTAAGGTTAAAAGGAACATATTATCTTTCCCACACATTTCACATTTTAAACTCCATATCCATTATTTTATCTTACATCTTGGCCTCCATCCATTTCTTATGTTATAGATAAATACCAAACAATTCAAACGAAAGAGAACACACAAAAATATTAAGATTTTAGAGACACCGACTGATGATTCCAGTGTTGCTGAGAAAATATTATCAGATTTGAACATGGCATGATGGATGAGTTGAGAAAGCTTTAAAATCTTTAAAGAAAGTACCCAGTGAAATTTTTGCAAATGTGGAAGTATGGAATAGGATATGGCATCCATCAAAGCTCAAATTATTTTAGAATGCCTCAAGTGAACTGTGATCTCATCCCATAACGTGGTCTCCTTGGATATGCACAGAATCAAGAATAGTTTAAGGTAAAATAAGTGGTTGGAAGTGCTAAAGTAGATCTGTTCGCAGTGAAGGGAGCCTTAAAAAGTAAAGAGAAGTTTGGAAGTGCACACATGGTTGATGGCATCACCCACAAAGCCATTATAGAATGTGGGTTGTAAATCCCCTTTTCTAGGAGAATTGAAAAATGATTGTTGGAACAAGGAAAAACAATAATCACATGGAAACATATATATCTATATATATGCAATGAGAAAAATTATCTTCTTTATTCTAGTGAAATGAAACCCCAAATTCAAGTGTATAATGCATGATCACAAGAACAAAACAATGGAAAACAAAACAACGAAAAAATAAATATGCATAATAACTTGGAGTAGAATCCTGAGCATTGGACAACCCCAAATTTTGTGCGTCCGTCGTTCTCTTCTATGGAGTTCTTGTATTTTATGGGTTGTCATAACTTGACTGTAGGTGAGAAGTAACTTCTTAAGGCAATGTGAAACACAGAAACATGATAAAAATGCAAAGCATTGTGTGCATCCAGTGCACTCTACATTAAAGCCTATCACCATTACAAACTACAAGAACAAACGCAACAATCATGAAAATGTTTACAAACTACTGGAACAAACACAACAATCAAGAAAATGTGAAGCCCTTGCCTACAGATTGTAGAGGCCTTAAATGTAGAAGTAAAAAATTACGCAATGAACCCTAAGCGTGGTTTGGAACACCCACTTTTGCAAAAAAAACTAGAGTATTGGTTGTTTGATGCATGAGATAGGTATTGGGGCCGCCGTACATGAGAAACCGCACACGTAAAGCCTATCGGCTATATCCTAACTTGGTGAAATGCACATTTTTTAAATATCCTGATGTCCGTAGAAAAAAAAACCTATTATTTTTCAATACATTAAAAGAATTACTGAATCCTTGACCAGGGTATCAAGAAGAAACATCGTTACCAAAAATATAAGAATTTAATATTTTAACACCAGAAATGGTAGGCCAATCGAATGGGCCTAAAAAGGAAATCTTGCTTCTTCGTAAAGGATTAAAACCAAAAAAAAGAGAAAGAAACATTATCATTGATGTTAAGATCATTACAAATAAGAAACATTATCATTGATGTGAAGATCATTACAAATAGCCAAAGCCAAAGTCATTTTCCCACCACCCCCCATAGAATGCACCCCAACAATTGAAAACTCTCTTTGGATAGTGTTGGTGACATTAAAGGTAGGTATATGCATCACTAAGTTTTTGTTTTCAACAACATTGACAATGTGCTTCATATCATGATCACTAGATTTCAGGGTACTTACTCCAAATAGACCAGCAAAATACTCATTACATATTATTCCATGTTTTCTTTCTACTTTTTGTTTACATGTTTAAAGAAAGAAAACCATCATGAATCAAAACACTCTTTAATCAAGAGGGATGCATTTTACCTACTAAGATCTTAAGAAGGATACTCAAAAAAACCAAACAATTGTATGATAAGTCTGAGCAAAAGATTCTCTTTCATTTACATCTCAAAAACATAATGTTCAGCTACAAAAAATTGAGCCTTTTACACAACCCATCATATAATACAAGTTTCAAATGGTTAATTTGTTATCATTGCAAATTTTGAAGATAGTACTTACAAAAAAGGTACCTGATAAAGAGGAATTTTCTTTACAACCAATATGGCATTTTCTCCAAGCTGTTCAAATTCGTTTCTAATGTGCATCAAAATATGGTGTTAATATTTATTCAAATTGCATTCAAAGAATAGCACATTCCTTTGTAAAATGAAAACGCAAACCTCATAAGTTTCAATGCCAATAGAGAGAAAGAGGGTAAGAAGTCCATATATAATAGCATATCACATGCATCAACAAAAGATCCTTGCATATGAACAACAGTCAAAGGAGAATAATGTGGATAGAATTTCTAATGTCAAAGACCACCGTATTCAAGAGGAAAATGGAAGTTTTATAATAAAGGAGTAGCAGTGTAGGGTAGGATTCCAATACTTCAACCCTAACTTTGCATTGAGATACTTCAAATGTTGCAAAGATTAGAAACTTCATTATTTTGAACAGCAGAGATGATGAGATGGCTTGAAAATAAAAGCTAGAGGATGAATAAGGCATTCATAAAAGGGGTGGTAAAAGAATGGTTGTGATGGTGTCACTGAATGAGACATTAAGGAAAGAGCTCAGTGAACAACAAATATTATTGAAGGAGCAGTCAAAGGTGGTCAAAACAAGGTGGACAACTTCAAATAAAGGATTAACAAAGAGACAATTGTATGACCACTCTTCAAAGATGTAATGCCTTCTCCAAGGAGTGCTTTGTTGTTCCCAAGAAAGTGACTATTTCATAGTGTCTGATGACAAAGTTGACTTCTCTTTCAATGATTTTAGAGCTTCAAATTTTCACTAGTTTTATAGTCAAGATCTCACTATTACAGGGGTTGTTTTGTTCTCACAGATATACAATTATTGTCCTTCAAAGATTCAATGTTTTCCTCGAAATGTATTATTGTCTTTCAAGACTTCCACCATTGTTCCAAAGATACAATGACTGTTATTTGGGGCTGCATGTACTCTTCTCCAATGTTTTCACTGATCTTCAAAGGTATGATGACTATTCATCAAATTATGGTCATTGTTCCTGAGGAGTTTATTGTTGTCCTTCTAGGTTTTTGAGTGATTATGGTTGTTTTCTCAGTATGTGATTATTTTCAAAAAAGGCTGATGCGTTACTTCAAGTTTGAACTGCCAAACGAAAAGCTTTTTGCTATCATTTATGTAGAGATATATGACTATTATAAGCAGCAGTAGAGATGGCTATCAATGTAGAAGGAAAAATTTGTAAATTTCAAAATTTGAATCAATCAATTATGAGACCTAAATTTATGGTCATTAGAGATTAGTGAGGGGTAATTTACAGATTTTGAAGATATGCCAAGTGTAAATTTGAATTTTAAAATTGTTGTAATTCAACACAACAAAAAAAGGGATACCTGACCCACCACCTAGATAGATTACTTATGAAATTCATTCTATTATTAGTCGGATTATTCTTAAATGTTGTGGCACCAACACTTAAAAAAAGACGTAAATATTACAAGCTATAACCTAGCACTGAAATGCTTAAAACCCAAATTAAAAGAGTTAAGTACAAATAGTATTGTAAGTGGAGGAGCCCAAAAGGAAATGTGGAGATGACAAAGATGAGAACATAAAATCATGAACATAAGTAATTACATGTGTAGAAAGGTTGAAACCAAAAAGCCTATAACATCATCTATCACTGTAAAAAGTTGAATGCAGAATCTGATAACGTTCATTAAGGAATATCTAAGGCTAAAGGTCCTGGGCTTTACGATCTTAGGAATAAGACAATTGTACCAGTGGAACCACTCTGGCAAACACTTAAATATGATGACAAAAGAAGCAACCTACACTAAAATATGGCATCTACATATTGAAAACAACAAAATGATTCGCGTAGTTTGGATTTGAGGTATTTTTTCAAATCTCTACAACACTTGGATTTTGGGATTAAAATAAACCTCTCATGTGTTTGGCTTGAGTGTTTACATGCTTTTATAGAACATATTTCAATTTATGCTCTTAATGGGAAATGAATGAACATAGATTTGCTTTCATACAAGTTTGTGTAAGTGAATGATTGTGTTTGGACCTTAAGTAATTCTTGGTTCCAATATCAAATACCTCATTTGAGTGATT
>MU227713.1:5178637-5251698 GCA_018584345.1 Thuja plicata | reverse complement strand
TAAAAGGAGAGCTCTCTCCTTCATTTTCATATCTTAGGTTTTCATAGTATTGTTATGCTGCAAGTTTTCTAGGTCATTTGGAGCTCTTTGAAGACACTCTTGCATCCAAGCTTTGAAGATATTTGTTTCATTTCACATATCTTTCATATTTGTTTTCATAGTTGCATTATCATAGCATTCATAGCTTCATTTCATAGCTTAGTTTCCTTTTATGCAATAGAATAATCTCACATAGTATAAATAGGAAGGCTTGGTAACACTTGTTCTTTCCTTTCATAGATTAGTTGCATTGTACTTTCTTTTTCATAATTTAGCTTGCATTATCATTTAGATTTGCATTGCATTGCATACATTTTGATTCTTGAGGATATTGGCATTCTTGCCCTTGTCTTTATTGAATCTCTCGTTGTATAGTTTATTGGAAAGGTCATGAGTTTATAGCTCTAGCTGAGAGAAATTTTACAAATCTTGCAACTCCATGCATAAAGAGCTATGGATCGATTTGTGAGGGCTCGTTCTTGAGTTTCCTTGCATGTAAGGATTCATAGAAGTGCACTACTTTTTGTGCGTACAAATATTAAGTTTTAACCATTATTATTTCAATTATAATTGTGTTTCTTGTAAAGATTTATGCCACAAAGAGCATGAAAATACTCAACATGTATTTTCTCCATCTATACAGGCATTTTGATCTAACACATATCCATTTGTCAGAGACTTAGGGAAAGGTTAAAAAAGAGAATGCAAAATCCTCACTAATTAAACAAATCCCTTTTGCAAAACATTACATTCTATAGTAATTGACATGTATGACAAGTATTGAACAATTTGTATGACCTTTTAAGGCATTTTGAGCCAAAATTAGAGATCTGCGAACTTCCAAAAAGATTTTAAATAGAAAAAGATACGGAAGTAAGATTCAACAATAATATGTGTTAGTCGAATAAGGGAAGGGAGAGATGGGAAATTGCGAATCAAGAAATTTTTCTGCCAAGTCCCCTTTTGGAGGGAATGAAGACCACTGAAACACAAACAAGAGAAGAAAATGGCTTGATCTTCTCCCAAATCCTACAAACAACATTTGAATACCAAAATAGCATGGGAAGACAAAAAGAGGAGGGGGTGAGAGATACAATTTTCCCTATTCCTTCTAGGACATTGAGATGGTGGGGGTTACGAATTTCCTTGTTCCTTCTAGGACATTGAGGGGTGAAGAGCCATCTATTTTGAATGCCAAAAAAAACATTAATCACCTTGATAGTAGAAAACCTTTGATTTTAATTTTTTTTATGCACCTTGAACAATGAATGCTGAAAAGAGGTAAGATGCTACTAGTAAATGACAATAGGCAAAGGTAATCTATGATAATCCATAGTACTGACTGATAATTTGAAACAACATATTCCAAGGTTTTGGTTGGGGTACAAGGAGGCCTTCTCCTCATTAAATATATCTTGAAGGAGTGCTTGTTCTATGTTACAAACTAAGAGTTTTGCCCACATTGTGATCAGACAATGAGATAGCAAGTTTACAGTCTAGGAGAAATTTTGAATCAGAATAAGGGTAGACATTAAGAGTGCAGGAATAAAGGGGAAATGACATCCAATATCAAACCAAAGTAAGAGGCTGAAAGAGTAGTTCTATAATTGTTAAAATATAAAATCTTATAGCATACTTACTCATTATAATAATGGAAAAATCAATAAATGCAGTCAAATGTAGTATGATTCAATTTTTGAAAAAGAATATAATGTTAGTCAAATAGTTGTATTGTTAGAAAATTGAAGCACTTCCATTTAGGACTGATTTATCCCTCTGAGTAAGTGGTCTAGGGTCATGTCAAGCACCTTGAATGGGTCTTTGACTTGGATCTGTCTTTTTCTTCTATTCTGCCCCGTCTTCGACTTTCCTGCTGCTAATTTCTAGCACTCTTCTCTAGAATCTAAGATTCTTGAACTCAGGGTCAAGGTCAACCTTTTTGGGTGATGGTCAACCTCGACCCTAACCTAGGTCAAGGTCAACCTCGACCCTGATCCAGGGTTCAAATTTTAGATTCCTGGGACTTCCAGATGTCGGGTTTCAGGAAGATTTAATTCCCGCTTTCGGTTCCGTTGTTTCAGTCTCTGAGGTAAGTGACTCTTAAATTATATTTAATATAGGTCCACTTCTAGGGGTATAGGCCTAATGGGAATTTATGTCTCCTATGTCGGCCTCTCTAGCAGTGTGTCCTAGATTTGTATATAAGGAAGCCTTCTCCTCTCATTTTCTCTAAGTGAAATCTAAGTGATCCTAAGACATACACATGAAAGAACATGATCATCCACTTTCAAGCATTCAATAATTCAAGCACATTCAAGCATCCAATTCATCAAGGAGATCCATTGGCAGCCATTGAAGTATTCAAAGCTCTATGGAGCTCTCTTTTCGAAGATTTCTCCATCCACATTCCTCCAAGCCTCTTCCTATTCCAAGATCCATTCAAGATTGGTGTTGAAGATCTAAAGACAATTGATTTGAGACATCCTACATTCTATATCCTACATTCTACATTCATTTTGGATCATACTTGTGGATCTAGGGATTCAAATCTTCCACACGGGTTTCTATACAAGAAAGGTGAATTTGTTCATTTACTTTGTTTATCTCTGCAATTTCAATTCTATTATATGGATAATTTCAAAACCAAGGTTTGACCAAGGCAAACCCCTCACCACCAACAACCAAAACCATTTTTCTTGCAGGTATAGGTTTGAAATAATGAATTTGAGTGCAAATCCGGATACTCTTTTCGACAAACTTTCAGGATCCGCGAACAGATTTTTGGTCAGAGTTGTGCAGGTCAGAATCGACTTTCTGTGTCAAAATCAGAAATTGTAGGTTAGAATAGACATTATATTCTAGGTGAGAATCATAAATTTTGGGTTCAAGGTCGACATTCATTTTGTGTCAAAATTGACCTTTCTTAGAAAATAAAAATATTTCTATGTTTTGTATATCTCGCAGTTTTGGTTCAGGACCACGGAAATCAAATGTTTTTGAGACTGTTTGATAGGGTTTTCAGCCAGTTCTTTTTCGGAGGTATGTATTTTATTCCATTTTCCTTTACAAATATTTCCAGATTTACATTCCCTTATCATTACAATTAAATGAAAAGGATTAATAGTGGCATAGGGTCTCTTGTGTGTGCGAATCTCCATTGCTCAAAACCCTATCCATGTTTTCTTCCTTACATTTTGGTGAACCTGACAAGCTTACCCCCTATATTTTGTGAAATTTGATGTCCTATTGTGTTTGTGGTGTTTAATTTCCTTTTCATGCTTATATATTTCATTTTAATACATTTGGATATATCTAGATCTATTTTCTATGTATTTCTTTATTCGTTATCATGTTGCACAAGTTGTTTCAAGTGTTTTAAAACATCCTTCTATAACTTTTGGGATTAAACAACATCTTCCTCTTACCTTACCATTGCATAGTGTTATGTACACAGAAAGAATTTATTTAGTGCATGTGATGTTGCTTTGTCCTCTCTTGTATTACCTTGTAAGGATATATTAGAGCAAGAAGATGACTTTAATCTTTCTCTTCATCATATTTCTCTTTATGGAGAAGAGTTGAGGATTAATGTTAATTCTTCTCCTAATATATGTCTTTTCTATGAGCCTACTTTAGAATATAATTTACCTTCTTTCCCCTCTAGGGATCAAGATTTAGTGATTTACGGTGGTCCTACAATGTGCTTTATTGATAGGGGTGATAAACCTCCTATTTGGGATGAACCTTTGGATTTGGATAATGATTACTCTCTTCCTCATGGAGCCATTGTGGATGATTCTTCTTTTTGGGATGAACCCTTGGATAAAGACATTGATTTATCCCCTCCTCATGAAGATGCTTTGATACAAGAGGGTTACTTATTAATGGATGGCATATTCATACATGATGGTGACTCTTTTTCTAAAACACACTCCCCTTATGCAGATATTATAGATGCTTGACCGCCATTTGGGATTCCTTCTAGTGATGAGGCATTTGCAGAGAATGATATGAAATCCCTTAATTCTCTCCCTCTTAAAGATGATCTTATGGAGAATCAAGATCCTACCTCATCTCCTCCTAGGATGTATTCTTTTCTTCCTTCTTGTGAATTTGTTGGTAGAGTTGAGACAACTAACATGGTTTATGTGAAACCCTTGTTGACTATTAAAGGTTGTCCTTGCATTACTATCAAAAATAAAACTATGGAGTCTTTAGAGTATTTCAATGATCAAGATTCGATATCTCACACCTATCATATAAGGAATAACCCTCAACCTAATCTGGTGGTTCTTACTTCTTTACCACCTTCTCTACCCATTCTTCCTCCTCCACCTTGTCTTCCTAGCATGGAGTATGATTTGATAAACCAATTGCGCAATACCCCTGCCAAGATTTCTTTATGGGAGCTTCTTCAAACTTCACCTACCTACCATGAAGCCTT
Organism: Thuja plicata; assembly: GCA_018584345.1. Lineage (NCBI taxonomy): Eukaryota > Viridiplantae > Streptophyta > Pinopsida > Cupressales > Cupressaceae > Thuja > Thuja plicata. Next base: position 5,247,215 of record MU227713.1, on the reverse strand, counting down.
GAAAAAATTTCTAGCAACTCTTCCTACTCCACCTCCTAATCAAGATAAAATCAATGCCTTCTTACCGTGCATGCATTCTACCCCAGGTCCTCCTGACATTGTATTTACTCAAAATGGTTTACCTTCTAAAGAGATTCAGATTCAATATGATGCTCCTATGGTTGTCATTACTATCAATAAGAGTACCATTCGTAGGACCTTGATTGATAATGGATCTAGGCTTAATATTTGTAACATGGACATTCTCAAAGCGATTAAAGCCGATCTTTCAACTATTCAACCTGATAATGCTCCTATACGTGGCTTTGATAACATTGATAAGAACACTTTGGGCATCATTACCTTACCTATCAAAGTAGGTTCGGTCATCCTAAATACTCATTTTCATGTTATGCCTAGACCTCTTAATTATAACCTCCTTTTGGGTAGAGCTTGGTTGCATGAGATGCATGTTGTTCCTTCTACCCTTCACCGTAAAGTCAAGTTTATTCACAACAATAAGATATATATAATTCATGTGGATGATGTGCCAAATCCTTGTTTGAATATTCAAAGCCATAATACTCCTATTCCTAATAGTAATCCCTCTTCTTCTAATGCTCTTCCTGGAGATGATTTTGGAACCTTCAATTTTAATCCTTCTTTTATTGGAGAGTATAAGGTTTCTGATCTCGATTTTATGAAGAAACAAAGAGAGTTTAAACAATGAGTTTTTGTTTCTACTTCTAATGCATTTCGTAATAATTTTTTCACTACTTCTACCCACTATGAATCTGTCAAACCTACTAATGATGACATAGTGACTACTGAAATTCCATTAAATTCTTGTAATATGGCTTCTCGTTATAATCCTAATTATTATTTATTAGTTAAGCAAGGATTCCATGGTCAAGGATTTGGTAGGCATGAATAGGGAATTCAAATACCCTTACAGAATGGGGTGCATGAGCATTCTTATGGATTAGGATTTAATCCTGAACAACACATCAATATTAGCAACATCTCAAATAACTCTTCAAAACATGATGACCCTGTGAAGGAATTTTACCAAGAAGTTCTTTTGTCTAAACTCCTTCGTGCTAAGATGATTACTAGAACTAAACACAACAAGAAATATAGTCCATAATTGAAGACTCTTCCTTTTTGTTTATATCATAGATTTCATGATCACTCTACTAATGAATTTCAAGATTTCCATTATAAGATTAGATAGCTCATTGATAGTAAATTTATTTATATATCATGTAACAATGAGTTATACTTCAATCCTATTTTCTCTAAATAAAATTTATGTTCCTTTTACGGAGCTCCACATCATGTAAACAATTTTAGCCTAATCCTTGGGGGCTTGTTGTCTTGCATAGTGTTGTGAGCGATATAATAGGTTCCCTTTCATCCTTGTTCCTACGCTTGGGGGCCAAGGATGCCATCTCCTTCTTTTCTATCTTTCTGGGATCCACTTTCCCTTGGTTAAGTAGTTTAATCTATTATGTGATATCCAATCATACATGAAAATTTTGGTTTTCATTGAGGATCTATGTCCTTGATTATAACCTATTTATTTGTTTGACATTGGGTTTCCATGGTTATTAAATCTCTCACCTTCGAAACTGAATTGTGTGCCAGCCCTCACGAGGGTTACTTTTTCACTTCTTACATCATATCTCTTTGCATTCATCCCTTTCATGGCCGCATAGGAGCTATGACCTTCTTGGCTTGGACTAGGTGTTGTTTGTAGATATTGTCTGGATGCAATGCACATAAGTTTCTAAATCCTAAAGAGATACACATTCAATTATAATTCAATATGCTAAATCCTCGGAAGGTAATGCACATAAGTTGCTAAATCCTGAAGAGATACACATTTTACAAATGTATTCCATAGTGATATAGGGATCCATGGGTACTTCATAAAATCCATTAGAAGACGCACTACATACATGCACAAAGCCACTAGAAAGTGCACAACTTTATCTGATGACTATCAAGTTCTTGCTTGATGGGCCATCCTATCCTTTTGTAGTTCACAATGAGATACACACATCTCATTGGGTGAGGTAATCACACCCTCTCTCTCTTTCTCTTTGACTGGTAATATCTCTCTTGTACTAATCTTGGGGTACAAAAGACATAAGTCTTTGGGGGCTTGAGGATTGCTTTGTCCCTTTGATTTCAATAATATTTTATTTTCTTTATGATCTCCTTTACCAAGAGTTTGTGCATCGAGTCCATACTCTTACTAAAGTGGGGGCTAAATGTATCGTCGGAAAATGGAAGCACCTCCAATTAGGACTGGTTTATCCCTTCTAGTAAGTGGTTTGGGGTCATGTCAAGAAACTTGAATGGGTCTTTGACTTGGATCTGTCTTTTTCCTATATTCTGCCCTGTCTTCCACTTTCCTCCTGCTAATTTCTGGCAATCTACTCTAGAATTTGAGATTCTTGACCTCAGGGTCAAGGTCGACTTCAACCCTGACCTAGGTCAAGTTCAACCTTGACCCTGACCTAGGTCAAGGTTGACCTTGACCCTGACCTAGGGTTCAAATTTTAGATTCCTGGGACTTTCAAATGTCGGGTTTCGGGAAGATTTAATTCCCACTTCTGGGTCGGTTGTTTCGGTCTCCGAGGTAAGTGACTCTTAAATTATATTTAATATAGGTCCACTTCTAGGGGTATAGGCCTAACGGGAATTTAATTCTCCTATTTTGGCCTCTCTATAAGTTTGTGTCCTAGATTTGTATATAAGGAAGCCTTCTCCTCAAGAATTTTCTCTAAGGGTATGTGCAGGATCATGGTATACCAAGCTATGGCCTTAAGTGGCAATGAAAAATCAAAAAATCAGGGTTAGTCAACTTCACGTAAAAAGTTGGACATCTTATCAACCTTATGTGAAAAAGTTGTAATAATAGAATCAGTAGAAAATTGAATGTAGCTTCTAAACTACAAGACCTTTTTAAAAAAAAATTAATCTAATTGTTGAAAATTTTAGATTTCAGTGCAGCAGTATGAAAATTTTAGGAAAAAGATAAAAAGTGCGTGCATGTCTGACCACCTTAATCACAATCCAATGATGATATATTTTCACAAGATTCTACATATAAGTAGTAGACTCATGCCTGGATGTGACACATATTTTTGTGTAATTTTTTATCAAATAATTAATTAACTATGAATTTTCTACTACGACTTTTTTAGAATAATAAAACTCTCATGTCTGACCACCTTAACTAATTCTAAAATTTACAATTTTTATTTTAATTTTTAATTTTCCTATAGTAGGCGAAGCATAGAATGCGATGCATGTTTTGGATTTCAAAGAGGTTAAACCGTTTGAAAGTTATAGTTGTTTTTCAGTCAGTCTGTCAATCAAGACTTTAGAGGTAACTCAAATAGAAAATAAGTAATAAATACTTATTGAAATCGAAATTCGACAGCAATTATATTGATGGAAACCTGATAATCTATTTAAGAAACCCTTTTTGTTTCATCAATTTCGGGTGAAAAAAAGGTCATCAGCTACATCGCCGAAGTGCGGAGGTCAGAAGAAATATGATAAACACGTTTTTTGGGTTAACCATCCACGTTTGGCATTGCAAAGCCAAAACTCAAGGCAAATACCAAGGCTAATCGGATATGAGATAATATCGAATATGAGATACTAAATCAGATATGAGATATTAAATCGGATATCAGATAATATCAGATATGAGATATTATCGGATATCGGATATCTCCTGCCAAAATTTCACTTTCCATTTGAAATTTCAACATTTTCAATATTGATTTTAGCTTTTCACTTTTTTATAGATTTCATATTTTATAAGATTAATTTTATACAAATACTAAATTATAATAGAATTAGTATTAAATTATTATTATTTATATTAGTATAGTATAATAGTAGTATTATATTATATTAATATTAGTATGATATTTAGTAATATTAGTATTAATATATTATTATTATTCATATTAGTATTATATTATATTATATATATTTCTATTATATTATATAAATTAGTATTATATTACTACTGTATAAGAGTATATAATATTAGTATTATATTTATTATTATTTATATTATAATAATAATACATAGCAGAGGGAGAGAGAGTACATCTTAGGGGACGTAACGTCTCTTATGGGGTCGTAGGAACCATTAATGACTCCTATGACTCCTTATGAACCCTTACAACCCCTTCGGAAGACTAAGAGTACATTTTATGGGTTGTAAGGTGTCTTAAGGGGTCCTAGGACCCACTAATGGGTCCTACGACCTGTGAATGGGTCCTACAACCCCTTATAACACCTTACAACCCATTAGGAAACCTAAGAGTACATCTTAGTGGTTGTAAGGTGTCTTAAGGGGTCCTAGGACCAATTAATGGGTCCTACTACCCCTTATGACACCTTACAAACCATTACAAAGCTTAAGCGACATCTTAGGGGTTGTAAGGTGTCTTAATGGGTCCTAGCATCCAATAATGGCTCCTACAAACCCTTATGACACCTTAGGACCCATTAGGAAGCCTAAGAGTACATCTTAGGGGTTGTAAGGGGTCTTATGGTGTCCTAAGACACTGTAATATGTCCTATGACCCCTTGAGATCCATTAACATGTACTAGTAACCCTAAGATGTATTCTTAGGGTTCCTAAGGGGTCGTAAGGTGTCTTAAGGGGTCCTAGGACCCATTAATGGGTCCCATGACCCCTTATGACACCTTACGACTCATTAAAAGCCTAAGAATACTTATTAGGGGTCATAAGGTATCTTAACGGGTCTTAACATCCATTAATGGCTCCTAAGACAGAGTAATATGTCCTATGCCCCATTGAGACCCATTGGAGAGAGAGAGAGAGAGAGTACATCTTAGGGGATGTAAGGTGTCTTATGGGATCGTAGGACCCATTAATTACTCCTATGACACCTTATGAACCATTACAACCCCTTCAAAAGCCTAAGAGGACATTTTAGGGGTCATAAGGTGTCTTAAGGGGTCCTAGGACCCACTAATGGGTCCTACAACCTGTGAATGCATCCTACAACCCCTTATAACACCTTACAACCCATTAGGAAGCCAAAGAGTACATCTTAGTGGTTGTAAGGTGTGTTAACGGGTCCTAGGACCAATTAATGGGTCCTACTACACCTTATGATGCCTTACAACCCATTAGAAAGATTAAGCGTACATCTTAGAGGTTTTAAGGTATCTTAAGGGCTCCTAGCATCCATTAATGGCTCCTACGAACCCTTATGACACCTTACAACCCATTAGGAAGCCTAAGAGTACATCTTAGGGGTTGTAAGGGGTCTTATGGTGTCCTAAGACACTGTAATATGTCCTATGACCCCTTGAGATCCATTAACGTGTACTAGTAACCCTAAGATGTATTCTTAGGGTCCCTAAGGGGTCATAAGGTGTCTTAAGGGGTCCTAGGACCCATTAATGGGTCCTATGACACCTTATGACACCTTCCGACCCATTTAAAAGCCTAAGAGTACTTATTAGGGGTCATAAGGTATCTTAAGGGGTCTTAACATCCATTAATGGCTCCCAAGATAGAGTAATATGTCCTATGACCCATTGAGACCCATTAATGTGTACTAGGAACCCTAAGATGTATTCTTCGAGTTCCTAAGGGGTTGTAAGGTGTCTTAAGGGGTCCTAGGACCCATTAATGGATCCTACGACACCTTATGACCCATTAGGAAGCCTAAGAGTACATCTTTGGGGCTGTAAGGTGTCTTAAGGGGTTGTAGGACCCATTAATGACTCCTACGACTCTTTATGAACCCTTACAACCCCTTAGTAAGCCTAAGAGTACATATAGGGGTCGTAAGGGTTTTTAACAGGTTATAGGACCCATTAATAAATTCTACAACCCCTTATGACACCTTACATCCAATTAGGAATCCTAAGAGTACATCTTAGAGGTTGTAAGGTGTCTTAGGACCAATTATTGGCTCCTACAAACCCTTATGACATGTTACAACCCATAAGGAAGCCTTAGAATGCATATTAGGGGTCTTAAGGTCTCTTAAGGGGTCCTACGACCCCTTATGATGCCCTATGACCCATTACAAAGCCTAAGAGTACATCTTAGGGGTCGTAATGTTTCTTAAGGGGTTGTAGGACCCATTATTGGTCCTAAGACCCCTTATGACACCTTACGACCTATTATAAAGTCTAAAAGTACATCATATGGGTCGTAAGGTATCTTAAGGGGTCCTAGTATTCATTAATGGCTCCTACAAACTCTTATGACACCTTACGACCCATTAGGAAGCCTAAGAGTGCATCGTAGGGGTTTTAAGGGGTCTTACGGTGTGCTAAGACACAATAATATGTCTTATGACCCCTTGATAACTATTAATGTGTACTAGGAACCCTAAAATGTATTCTTAGGGTTCCTAAGGGGTCATAAGGTGTCTTAAGGGGTCCTAGTACCCATTAATGGTCCTACAACCCCTTATGACACCTTATGATCCATTAGGAAGCCTAAAAGTACATCTTATGGGTCGTAAGGTGTCTTAAGGGGTCATAGGACCTATTAATGGGTCCTACAACCCCTTATGATACCTTGCGACCCATTATAAAGTCTAAGATTACATCTTAGGGTTCTTAAGGTGTCTTAAGGAATCCTAGGACCCATTAATGGGTCCTACAAGAGAGAGAGAGAGAGAGAGAGAGAGAGAGAGAGAGAGAGAGAGGTGTCTTACGAGATTGTAGGACCCATTAATGACTCCTACAACTCCTTATGAACCCTTACAACCCCTTAGGAAGCCTAAGAGTAAATATTAGGGGTCGTAAGGTGCCTTAAGGGGTGCTAGGACCCATTGATGGGTCCTAGACCTATGAATAGGTCCCACAACCCCTTATGACACCTTACGACCCATTAGGAAGCCTAAAAGTACATCTTAGTGGTTTTAAGGTGTCTTAAGGGATCCTAGGACCCATTAATGGGTCCTACTACCCCTTATGACACCTTACAAACCATTATAAATCCTAAGAGTACAACTTAGGGGTCGTGAGATGTCTTAAGGGGTCCTAGTATGCATTAATGGCTCCTACGAACCCTTATGACACCTTATGACCCATTAGAAGACTAAGAGTATATCTTAGGGGTTGTAAGGGGTCTTGTGCTATCCTACGACTCTGTAATGTGTCCTATGACCCCTTGAGATCCATTAACGTGTACTAGTAACCCTAAGATATATTCTTAGGGATCCTAAGGGGTCGTAAGGTGTCTTAAGGGGTCCTAGGACCCATTAATGGGTCATACAACCCCTTATGACACTTACGACCCATTACAAATCCTAAGAGTACTTATTAGGGGTTGTGAGGTGTCTTAAGGGGTCTTAACATCCATTAATGGCTCCTAAGATAGAGTAACATGTCCTATGACCTATTGAGACCCATTAATGTGTACTAGGAACCCTAATATGTATTCTTAGTGTTCCTAAGGGGTCATAAGTTGTCTTAAGGGGTCCTAGGACCCATTAATGGGTCCTATGACCCCTTATGACACCTTACCACCCATTAGGAAGCCTAAGAGTACATCTTCGAGGCTGTAAGGTGTCTTAAGGGGTCGTAGGACCCATTAATGACTCCTAGGACTCCTTATGTAACCTTACAACCCCTTAGGAAGCCTAAGAGTACATCTTAGGGGTCGTAACGTATTTTAATAGGTCCTAGGACCCATTAATGGGTCCTACAACCCCTTATGAAACCTTACGGCTCATTAGTAAGCCTAAGAGTACATCTCAGGGGTCCTAAGGTGTCTTAGGACCAATTAATGGCTCCTACAACCCCTTATGATGCCTTATGACCCATTAGGAAGACTAAGAGTATAACTTAGGGGTTGTAAGGTCTCTTAAGGGGTCCTACGACCCTTATGACACCTTATGACCCATTAGAAAGCCTCAGAGTACATCTTAGGGGTTGTAATGTTTCTTAAGGGGTCTTAGGACCCATTAATGGAACTAGGACCCCTTATGACACCTTATGACCCATCAGAAAGCCTAAGTGTACATCATAGGGGTCGTAAGGTGTCTTAAGGGGTCCTATCATCCATTAATGGCTCCTAAAAACCATTATGACACCTTACGACCCATTATGAAGCCTAAGAGTACATATTAGGGGTTGTAAGGGGTCTTATGGTGTCCTAAGACATGGTAATATGGCCTATGACCCCTTGAGAACCATTAATGTGTACTAGGAACCCTAATATGTATTCTTATGGTTCCTAAGGGGTCATAAGGTTTCTTAATAGGTCCTACGACCCCTTATGACTCCATACAACCCATTAGAAATCCTAAGAGTACATCTTACTAGTCATAAGGTTTCTTAAGGGGTCCTAGCATCCATTAATGGCTCCTAAGACACATTAATATATCCTATGACCCCTTGAGACCCCTTAATGTATACTAAAAACCCTAAGATGTATTCTTATGGTTTCTAAGGAGTTGTAAGGTGTCTTAAGGTGTCCTAAGACGCATTAATGGGTCCTACAATCACTTATGACACCTTGCGACCAATTAGGAAGCCTAAGAGTACATATTAGGGGTTGTAAGGTGTCTTAAGGGGTCGTATGACCCATTAATGACTCCTAAAACTCCTTATGAACCCTTACAAAGCCTTATGAAGCCTAAGAGTACATATTAGGGGTTGTAAGGTGTCTTAAGGGGTCCAAGGACTATTAATGGGTCATACGACCCCTTATGACACCTTACAACTTATTAGGAAGCCTAAAAGTACATCTTAGGGGTCGTAAGGTGTCATAAGGGGTCTTAATGGGTCCTAAAACCCCGTATGACACGTTATGACCCATTAGGAAGCCTAAGAGTACATCTTGGGGGTCAGAAGGTGTCTTAAGGGGTCGTAAGACCCATTAATGGGTCCTACAACCCCTTATGATACCTTACGACCCATTAGGAATCCTAAGGGTACATCTTAGGGGTTGTAAGGTGTCTTAAGGGGTCTTACGACCCATTAATACGTCCTATGACCCCTTATGACACATTACAACCCATTAGGAAGCCTAGGAGTACATCTTAGGGGTTGTAAGGGGTCTTATGGTGTCCTAAGATGCATTAATATGTCCAATGACCCCTTAAGACCCATTAATGTGTAGTTGGAACCCTAAGATGTATTCTTATGGTTCCTAAGGGGTTGTAAGGTGTCTTAATGGGTTCTATGACCCCTTATTACACCTTATGACCCATTAGAAAGCCTAAGAGTACATCTTAGGGGTCGTAAGTTGTCTTAAGGGGTCCTAGCATCCATTAACAGCTCCTAAGATAGAGTAATATGTCCTATGATCCCTTGAGACCATTAATGTGTACTAGGAACCCTAATATGTATTCTTAGGGTTCCTAAGCGGTCTTAAGGTGTCTTAAGGGGTCCTGGGACCCATTAATTGTCCTATAACCCCTTATGGCACCTTATTACCCATTAGGAAATCTAAGAGTACATCTTAGGGGTTGTAAGGTGTCTTAAGGGGTCGTATGACCCATTAAGGGGTTGTAGGACCCATTAATGGGTCCTACAACCCTTTATGACACCTTACAACCCATTAGAAAGCCTAAGAGTACGTCTTAGGGGTCTTAAGGTGTCTTAAGGAATCCTAGGACCCATTAATGGGTCCTATGAACCCTTATTACACCTTATGACCCTAGAGAGAGAGAGAGAGCACTAAGGACAATCCATCAAGATACTAAGTACATCAAAGAAGATCAACTATGAAGTTCTAAAATCTATAAATTTTTTCTAAATAGCATGTGATTGTAATAGTCATAAAGGACTAATATGCATTGTAAGTGGACCAATAGTGTCCAAGAGTGTCAAGGATTTTTTAGGGGTTACTAAGAGGTTAGAAGTGTTTAGAATAGGTCTCCAAGATGTTGGAAGTCATTAGGAAGTTTATATTTTATAAGTTTTATTATTTTTGAGTTGTTTTCATAGTTGAAAGATTCAGATTTTAGAACATAACAGTTACATTGTCTTTTAGTGGGAAACACATGCATACGAGTCTTTTGGTATTCCTCCTCGAATGTAACTGCCAATAAATGGTTGGAGTGGAAGATGAATCAAGTCATTAAATTATATTAGAATCTAATTTTTTGTGGAGAGGATGTTGTAATATACGAATTATTCTCTGAGATGCAAATAAATTTCAGATTTTCTACAAGTCCTGTCTTGGTTTTTTATCACAGAAAACTGGGTTTTGTTGTGTGGGTCATATCTCCCAACTCAACCATTGGATCTTTCTCATCTTGGAGTATGTTTTAGAGAGCCTAATTATGCCTATCCTCATCGAAGGGATTTGTTTTATATTTTTGTATATAAAATTTATTTATGACTGAGTATGGGTCTATGTAGAGGGTAGTGACATGATAGTTTTGGATAAATTTTTAAGATGCATGTACTAGTGCTTAGTGCTTCTGCATCAGAGATTTCCTTGGTATTATTATTATAATATTAATACTAATGTTAATATAAAAATATTAATATTATAAAAAATTATATCTATAACAATAATTAAAAACTAAAAAAAAAAATGAAAATAACATGGAATGAAAAAGTTTGAAATTGCAAATGTTGAAATTTTAAATGGAAAGCAAAATTTTTACGGCAAAAATCTGATATCCGATTTCAAAATATGATATCCAATTTCAAATCTGATGTCCGATTAGGCTTGTGCATTGGCTTTTGGTTTGGCCATGTGTATTGACATCCAGGCCTACGAAAAATTCAACACGCTTTTTAGGGTGTTTTTGGACGAGTGAAAAGAGGATTTTTTTCACATCGCCACTTTTTGGCATACAATGATCCTGTACATGCCCCTAAGTGAAATCTAAGTGATTCTAAGACATAAAAATGAAATAACATGATCATCCACTTTCAAGCATTCAATCATTCAAGAACATTCAAGCATCCAATTCATCGAGGACATCCATTGGTAGCCATTGAAGGATTCAAATCTCTATGGAGTTTTCTTGTTGAAGATTTCTCTATCCACATTCCTCCAAGCATCTTCCTATTCCAAGATCCATTCAAGATTGGTATTGAAGATATAAAGACAATTGATTTGAGACATCCTACATTCTATATCATACATTCTACATTAATTTTGGAGCATACTTGTGGATCTAAGGATTCGAATCTGCCACAAGGGTTTCTATAAAAGAAAGGTGAATTTGTTCATTTACTTTGTTTATCTCTGCAATTTCAATTCTATTATATGGTTAATTCCAAAACTGGGGTTTGACCAAGGCAAAACCCTCCCCTAACAAAAAAAACCATTTTTCTCCCAGGTACAGGTTCAGAACAACAAATTTGAGTGCCTATCCGGATACCCTTTTTTGTAAACTTTCACGATCCACGAACAGATTTTCCGTCAGAGCTGTGCAGGTCAAAATCAACTTTCTAGGTCAGAATCTACATTTGGTTATGGGTCAGAATCGGAGATTCTGGGTCAAAATCAAAAATTTTGGGGTCAAGGTCGACATTCATTTTTGGTCAAAATTGACCTTTCTCAGAAAAGAAAAATATTTTTGGGTTTTGTAGATCTCGCAGTTTCGATTCAAGGTCGCGAAAATCAATAGTTTCTAAGACTGTTTGACAAGTTTTTCAGCCGGTTTTTTCTGAGGTATGTATTTTATTCCATTTTCCTTTACAAATATTTCTAGATTTACATTCCCTTATCATTACAATTAAATGTAAAGGATTAATAGTGGTATAGGGTCTCTTATGTGTGTAAATCTCTATTTTTCAAAACTCTATCCAATATTTTTCATCTTTACAATAGTCATAATAGTGAACTCTGAGACTTGGCTGCAAAAAAGAGTAGATTTCAAGGTGTAACAGTGTCATATAAAGAGTAAAAGTGATCAACATTGTTATAAAGTGTAGTTCAAAGAAAGAGACCACTGTCACATTCACAAGTAAGACCCCCCATTATTGAATCTACCAAACAAGATAAAAGTCTAAGAGACCATTCACATAGACATGTCACTGTCATTGAAAGAAGTACCAGTCACCATTGTTATTCGGTAGAGAGGAAACATCCTTAGAGTTTGTCCAAGATGGTATGCAACATCAAGGTTTGATTCTCCTATAAGATGGGTTCTTGTGAACCACTACTCATGAAAACTTTTGAACCGCTACTCATAAAACATGGGTCAATGAATTTGACTCCAAAACTACACAGTTGAATCTTAATAGAAATATCATAACAAAATTGGTTGGTAAAGTAATTATACTAATAAAAATCAAATATTTTCACCAAGTAAAAAAATGGCATTATGAAATAATTTTAATAATGGCCTTTGGGCCAGCTCTCCTAGCTTTTGGTGGTTTCTTTCTTCAGCCGACTTGCATTATATAAAAAAACATAAATATTTAATAAATATTTTCCTTTGCAAGCCAACATACTTTAGATGTTTATCTTTAATTCTTGTTGGGCCAACCTATTCTAACCAACACCTATATACGAAGCAGAATGATTCAATTAATCACATCGTGTAATAAGAGAACTCGCCTCATAAGCAAATAGAATTTTGAGACACAAAACTTAGGAGGTTGTCAGAGGTAGGAAAAAATCCCTAACATCTATTATATTACTCTTAATTGTTGCATGATACATTTCTGGCTCCAGCTACTTGCAAGTTGGAGATCTAAAAAAGAACACATTGGAACTACAAGAGAACAATTCAATTAAGAGACTAGAAAGGATCATATCACAAGAAATAACCTAGCAAGTGATAGCAATGCACTCAAGGGGACTTGCCTAGACTCAAGTTGCAGTAGTTCATACTGTGGCAGGGAAGGCGCCCCTTCAAAGGTGCTCATTCACTTCTATTAATCACTCAGATCCATTAGAAAAAGCAACCACAGTGGGCTCAAATCATTGTCTTCCAATTATATATAAGGGGACTATTTATCAGACTTTGGTATTCATATAATCTATTATTTAATTGCAGATAAATCTGATTTAGCCTCTATAGAAAAAATACCATTTTTCTGGAACTGCGGTCTATTCTAAATTTCTATGTAATAGAAGTAAATACCTAATGGAAAAATCCTGAAATTTGAATTAAATGTGTTATGTAATATCACTCTTTGAACAGTCTATATCTGGCAATCAGGCTTAATTATCTGTTATTATATATCTAAAAACTACAAGTTTTTTGGAATCATTTAAGGCACAGAACTAGGATTCTTGCATTGCCAAGTTTGCAAAGTCTAGACACCAAGTCTGTCTGAATCTAGATCAAAAATCAGCTTGCCAAGTCTATTTGATCCGTAACCATGGTATATATACAGGGTATGACATAAGTCAATAAATATGTACAATATCGTCAAACTTACCACTATACCTACACCTGGACTAATGATCATCAACCCATCAAACTTATTCAACTCAATAAATAAAACATTGTATTTTCAAACTGGATGTATACATGATAAACTTGAGTTTACAATCTTCACTTGAACCTAAAGTTTAGAGTGGAAGTAACCCTCACAAAAAGATAACGCACAAGAGTTGTATCTGTATGTGTCCTTCAAAGAAGTGTGAATGCATATTCAATTTTTTGTATTTATCCAGTGTCATTAAGTTTTACCAATAGGGAAGTTTCAGTTCTTCATTAAACCATTTTCCTCCATATCAAGCGAATACCAATATTGGGAACCCTTCAAAGTTGCAACTAAGAAATTCCCAACTGCTAAAAACAATAGTATCACTATTTATGAACTAAAAGAAAAAACATTACCAGCAAATATTCATAAAATGCATCCTTCGGTATCAGGCGTGTTATATGTCACAGGTCTAATAATAAAGAATAGTTACATTGACAAGGTTGAAATATTACCACACGGGGATGACTGTGAATGATATCAACAACTTCTTGTTTGCTCAAATGTTCCCAAAGTCCATCTGAAGCAAATAAAATAAAATGATCATTCAGTTGAAGAGTATATGTAGAGGTTCATTGTTCAGTAGTTAAAACGGGCCTTCCAAGTGGTTCTGGAAGATGAAACCTTGCATTGAGAGGTTCTCAATTAAACTCAAGTCTCTTCAAGTACACATCTCCAATTGACCTAGAGCCCTGCACATTAGTGAATATAATTTTCAACTTAAGCATTATGCATAACTCAAGACAATGCAATTTCCATCGTTAATAAGAATTCTGTCAATTTCAAATTTTTAGTTGTTAATGGGTCACTTAAACGAAAGGGCGGTAATTTAAATACACATCATGGTAATTTCATATCTATCAATTATAGAATTTCTCACTAACCAAAGGAAGGGGTCCGACATTATATGGAAATACATTTAAAATTAGAAATTTTTGCAAAAGTAGTGGCCTTATGTCAAAGGATCTAAGACTCTATTACAAGTATTGGATAGATTTCTATTCTATCGTCTATATCCATTGTCAATAATCAAATAAAATTATTTAACAAAAAACCATAAACAAATCATTTGTCAGCATTGAACTGGTACAATTACTAAAGGAAAGGAGGATTTGGCATGTCCTTTTTTCAATCTACAACCATTTAGTGAATGGATTGTACATGTAAAATTAGCATTTGTATATGTTGGTTGTGACTTTCAGTTTTCAACTATAAATTTATATTGCAATTTAGAGATAGCACAACTGAGTCTTGTGTTGTCTCGTTAAGCAAACAAGGATGTAACAGAAGTACACATCAATCCCCAAAACCAAATTCAGGACAAGAATAATAAAGTTTCAATCAGATAAAAAGTTTCACATGTGCTATAGTGCTATGGTGGGCTTCACATGTTGCTTTCTTTGTGTTTCAAAATAAACAATCCTCAGCTTCTTGACAAAGGCATCAACCTGGGCTAGGGGTCTAGCTCGATTGGCGAGAGCTTCTTGTAGTAAAGCACATGGTCACGAGGTTACGTCTCCGCCCAGCCCACATGGTACTTGACGAGGTGTTGTGCTATCATAAGGTCATGAGGTTTAGTCTCCCCCCAGCCCACATGGTTTTAGAGGACGTGCAGTGCCAGAATTGCCAGTCACATTAAACATTTTACCACACACACTGCAGTTTATAGTGGGTGCTATACCCAATTCCTAGAGTCTTAGAAAAAACAAAGGCATCAACCTAATATTTAAGGCTAATGAGATAATGAGAAAAGAGATTGGCCATCCATTTTCTACCACAAGCACTTGATAGAAGAGAAGAAAAAGAAACTCAAAAGAAGGCTTCCTGAAGGTGGGAAATTTGCTTCTCTAAATTGAATGGGCACCCACATAAGATGAAAGCTAAAAAACCCAGACTTTAACTCCACTTTATTAATTGAGCTTTTTCATCTTGAGAAAACATGTTGATAAGTCAATAGAAGGAAAGCATGATGCAACAAACAACAAAATTTATTAGGTTAAAGATGAGGTAATACTAGCAGGAATAGTACAAACTATTGTACTATGTTGCTTGGGTCTCAACTGACATCCTAGATCATGTATCTTTCCAAGTTTCGGAAGGGAGGAATTGTCATTTTTCCTTTTTCAATCCATAATTATTTAGTAACTAAACTGTCTGAATAGGATGACTAATTACATAGGTTGGTAGTGACTGTCAGTTTTCAGTTAGAAATGATGTTACATTTTAGGAATAAGGGAGCTAAGCCTTGAGGGCTAGAATGGAAAAGCTAACTGCCACCAATTTAGGAGTAATTCCAATTATTGTGGATTAATAGTTTTGAGGAAGTGTTGTTCAATTAGGTGTCTATTGGCACTTGCATAAAATTTCATGTTTCCATGCCTATTTTTCTATGTTTTCTGCAATTTTCTTTGGTCTCTTCCATTAAACCCTAAGCCTTTAATGTGTTTTTATGATAATTTGAGAGAAAACCCTAGTTGCCTTGGCCTTGTTATGTTTTGCATTTACCTTTTCAGGCCACTTAAATCTACTTTGGGCATGTGCACATTTCCTTTCCATGCGGTCGCGTGATCTCCTAATGATTTTCAAATATTCTTTCCCTTCTCGCGACTTAGCATTTCCCTTTTGTCGAGTAATCTCATAATAAAAAGCATATTCCCTAAGTGATCAAGAGATTAGGCGACTACCATCCAATTGAACTTGATCAAGTGGTGGTCGAGTGATCTCCAGATATGTCATGCAGTTTAAAGTTTATCTAGCGACTTTGAAACCCTCAGTCGCCAGGTCTCCAGATGTTGATCAAAGGTCTAATATTGAGTTATCATTACTTCAGTTTCCCAGTCTTTGAATCCAACTACAGTTAAGGATTTTATCTTGTGACTTGGAGTATGCTCAGTCGCGCAGTCTCCAAATTGTCTATGGTTAAGGACTAGTTAAGTTAAAGGTTAGTGCTGATGTCAGTGTTAGGGTGACTAAGCAGTTCTAAACAAATGATAGGGAGATATGTGTCTTGATGGGCCCAGTTTTTGTATGTTAGTTTCCAGGTCTCATGATGGAGAGTGAATATTCCAATCTATTTGGTGACTTTGAGTTTGTGTTTAGTCATGTGGTCTCCAAATGAGGGGGAATATTCCATTTTGATCAAGAGACTTCCTGACAGTCGTTCGATGCAATTTTAATCTAACGATGGTCCCTAGGTCTCGTGATGAGACCATGGCTAATGAAAAAGTATAGTGACTCAGAAACTAAAGAAGAATGCAAACCTGAGTTAAAGGTGAGTTAAGTGATGATTTGGTCAGTTCCCAGGTACATATTAGTGTCGATCGGCAGCTATGTTTTGAAAGGGAGGTCAAGTTTGAATCTATGCCATCGATCGAGCTTTCCGCACCATTTGTGACAGTTGGCTTTCACTTTTGAATTTTCTTCTCAAAAGGGTGGCGATGGCGTGCTTTCCAAGTTGCAGACAGGGTGGTTGGCTCCGCTATTTCATTTCAACTCATTTTAATGGTGATTGGAGCTGCATCCATGGTCGTTGCTGATTTTCCAGGGTCTCCCCGGTGCATTGATGCTAGAAATGACTAATTTTTTGCAAGGTATGGTGAGGGTTATGATTAGATTTGTTTCAATATTTTCAAAAGGAGTGATTTGGCCATTTTTCCCAGATTGCTTCCGCATGTAGATTTGACAGAGGATAGATCATTTGAGTGATCTTTTGAAGAAAGATCAATGGACAGAGAGGACTACATTAATTGTCTGATGGTGGTTGTTGAAAACCCTTTCCAAGGGTTTTCATCTACCTACATATGCCATTTTTCTTTCTATTGTAAGTGTTCAAAATTTTTGGTTTTCAGGCTTTGTTCCCGGGATATAGCAGACTGTATTATTTTGTATGAGATAGAATAGAAACTCCCTATATCTTTTTCATATTATTGAAGTGGTTTTGTTTCAAATCATATTTGGGCATGTATGTTATTCACCATACTAAATACAACTGTTCCACTTACAGGTCTCTCCTTGGTGTTAATACTGTGAGTTTTGAGTTTTTTCATTCATTGCATAGGGTTACTTATGCATATGTTTTATTTCTCAGTTCTTTATCTAGGGTCAAGTGAAATATACTGTGAATAGGGCATAGACTCATTTGTTTTATCTACAAAAGGATCTTATAAGAAATGGTTGGTCTGGAGTGATTGTATTCATGTCTTTGAATCTTTGACAATAGTTAATTCATGCTCCTGCATTTGCATTTGAGATATGCCCAATGGATAAGGCACTGATCAAGGATTAGTAAACCCTATTAGATTACATGTTTGATTTGGTTCTTGGCTATATTCTTCATCTTAATATATCAATACCATTTTCAAGCTTTAACTATTTTGTGGTTGATAGTTGTGAAGTCATACTTGGTAATAGAGAGTCAATGAATGCCTGGTTAGCATTTAGTACTTTCTTACCATGATCTATTGTTACAATCCAGAGCGAGGAATAGTTGAAAAGAGTTATATAGTTGTCTGGATTAGGTGTACCTACCTTGGTTTTACAGAGTTAGAAGTAGAAGAGGGTATTCAAGACCCTATAGTTGGTCCAGTTATCTTATAGAGCTTTCACACTTGGAAATAACCACTCCTAACATCAGTCTTAAAGTATATTGGTCTCTCAAGTTAGCGTAAACATTTTCAAACACCAACAGTGTCTAAGTTTGAGAAAATTTATTGTCAGCTAATCCTCTTTGTGGACAAATTTCCAATGATTGAGGATCACTGAGAGTTGGGTCTGTAAAACAAAACACAAAGCTAGTTCAAAATAATTTCATGATCAAAGACTAAAGTTAAGCACGCTCATCTTACAGTGTTATTAGAATAATGCACACAATCTTAGGAAATGATGTTGATAGAAAGACTGTAGATACCAGAGCCCGGGTAGGCTACATATTTGAGATTGAGCCTCGAATTGCCACATATTAATGAGGCGATGCCAAGTTTAAAAAATCCTATTCAGACCACGCCTAGAACTGTAGCTAATACTTTTGAAATGAACAAGACAAACTTGAGAGCAAGCTTGTTTTGTGAGATGATAGTTATAATATTATACTTCAAACTTTTGCAATCCATATTATTAAGAAGAGAATTTATAGACTGGTTACAAACACAAATTTTAAAATTCTATAATCAATTACTTAGGAAATTCCTCTTCATAATTGTGTCAATAGATGTTCCCTTAGTAAGGAAGAATTGATGAATTACATAGATCGATGGTGGCGATTGAAAGGACTACTATCAAAAAAATCTTCACCATTAATTTTTTAAGCAATGTTATAACTATTAAGAAACAGAAAAAAAATCTTCATTTTACATTTTTCACATTTTTAATATACTATTACCTACAAAACTATCTATCACTTAAATTAACGTCCTTAAAGTTGCTAAATTTTCCAATTGTGAAAGATGCAAATTTTATCCAAAACACTTGGAATGCATTCCATACAGGTTGAAGTTAAAATAAACTAATCTATACTATATATCTTACAGGGAAATTTGAGAATCTTAACCCCTCCAAGATAATGATTGAGAGTTACAGCTTCAAGTTAAAAACAAAATCCAATTTACAGCTCTATGTAGAATAAATAACCATTTAAACACAGTCTTTTCACAAACTATAATCTCAGTAATTTATGTCATAATAAATTTTATTGTCAAGAACATAAAGTTTTGTTAGGAATATGCCTCTAATAAATATTTTCTACCACTTCTAGAGTTCAACAGTAAACAAAATATTACTTTAAAACCTTGTTTTTGACTCCAATGTCTGTTATAGTTTTCTGCAGATTGGAGGCCAATTCATTGACTGTATCTGTTCAGCACATTGTAGTTGCTAATCTCACAAAGCCTTTTGAGAACTCAAGTAATGATGAATATATGAATAAGTTTCCCCAAAATTTTATCACCAAGATTATGCAGGATATTTACATGGTTTTGAACCCTTCATCTTTGAAATCCCATGGGGTTAAAGACAATGAATTTAAATCCACTACACTAGAGACTACAAGTCTTAGTGACCTACTTGAGAGTACTAATAAGGATATGTTGGAAGCCAAGTCTTGTCAAATTAGTATGCACACGACTTCTTTGGAGGTCAGAAAGGGGGATCTTCTTGAAGGGGACCCAGATCAGGATAGAGATTTGGATGCAAAGATAAGTAATAATCTTTAATGTCTTATTGGTTTTAAACTTTTACAAAAAAAAATTATGCCGCCTTTGTTTTCATTAGTGATATTGTTATGCCATGCATACCCATCCCTACATTTTGTGTGCAAAATGTTGGGTCCCCTCTTTTTGCTCTTAGCTTTTTCCTTGCTTGCCTTGTCTTTTGTTTTCCTTTGTTTCCTTCCCCGGGCTTTCCCTCCCCGGGGGGGGGGTTGTTTTCTTTCTGCTTTTGTCTTTCATGCCTCCAAGACCTAGTCCCAGAGTTTTTTCATTCCAGAGCCGGATTCTAGACTCCGTGATTCTCTGCCACGATGTCCTCTCCTCGCGAGAAGGTATGGTGGCATGGAATCCTTGGGCCCGGAGTCCAGAGGTCTGCCTGTTTCAGAGTTCGCAAAAAAGGGTAACTAGCTTTTACCTCAAGTATAAATAGAAATTACGCATCACTTTTACAGTTACCGCGATTAAACACTTGTGCATCCAGAGTGAATCAAAGCAAATTAAGACAACTTCAAACTGCTTTTTCTCCCATGTTTAGTGGTCGTTAACTAGTGATTCAGCGGTAATTGTTTGCGGTAATCCCTGGGTTGAACTGTTTGCAAGGTGACACCCATGCCTACCTTCTCCGTCGTGTTCATCTTCTAGGTAGGTTCTCTAGTTTCTGCCCTTGTCTTTGCTGGTTTTGGTTTTTGTCCCTTTCTTTCTGGTTTTGTTTCTGCTCGGTCTTTCTAGTTTTCCTTTTCGTGTTTTGTTTTTGGTTTGCCGCCTGTTGGTGGGTCGGATCTACGAGAGGGTTGTCCACCCTCTACGCAGTTGTAGATTAATGTCAATAATGCACATTGTCTTAGGTTATCTCAAGTAAATATGTGTAGTTGTATAAACCTGTGAAAAGGCTTGTCGGTGCTATATTTTCATGTATATATCCTTCAATTCTGTTGTGTATTGATTGTACATTTCATGTATATCCTTCTAGTTTTGCGTCGAGCTTGTCGTGTTTTTTCTTTGTTCCATCTGAGTTTGTGAGCTCACCCCATGACAGAATACCACCTGGTTGGAGCTTGGCTCTCTACTAGTTTCAACTATGGCGGTTTTCTCTCTCTGCTGTCAAACAACCTTTATGGCAAATTTATGTCCCATGCATGAATTCAAGACTATACAAGTGGCTTCCACTTTTCATGCATTCAGACTCTGGGTCCTACCCCCTCACCCTGGCCACATCTTACTTTCATCAAGTATCCTAAAACTCCCGGGCCCGAACTATGGTTGAATTCCTAGGTTGTCATCATATGCATATCTTTCTGCATTCTGATCTAAACTAACATTTTAGGTGAAATGCGCAACGCAGTGGTAATTTCTCCAGAATATGGAGTATCATTTTTATCTTATAAGTATCCTGATAGTTGCCTTACCTTGCAGGTTGTCAAACATCCCACTTTCTCTATGTCAGAAGCTTCCGCATCTTCACCACTCAGGAGTCCAGAACTCCCCTCCACGGTAGTCACCAGGGCAACCATCAGATCCAAGATTGAAAGGGCCTTGGAAAAGTTTCCCCTCAACATGAAATATTTGAAGGACAATATTGTTATGGGATCAAAGATCGAATCCCAGGTTTAGTTGTTCATCGACACCAGTGTGAGGATGTGGTCAGAAATGTAGGCCCTAGTTAAGATGATGTTTATTCAGCGGCAATCTAGAGACCAACTGGCCATCAATGTTGGAACTTCTAGGATTCTAAAGGTCGCTTTCATCCCATGTTCTATGCAAGCCCCAAAACTCATCCTTACCCTCGCGAAACACTGCAACTCCTCTGTCTAGGCCGTCATGCTCGCTGCTCTGGTCTTGATCAGATACCTTACACCCATGGTTTCCTTGGACATTGAAACTTTTCAAGTGGGCCTAGGGATTCCCCCATTTGATGAAGAAGCTATCGTCACTCAATCTGATGCCTTGGCACAATTTCAACAGCTAGAGGTTATGGCTCGGCAATATCTAACTAATAAATGGTTAAAGACCCCAAAGAAAGATTCAAAAAGGATGAAGTTGGAGATCCCTAGATCTGAATTTAAGGAAAGCATCCAAATGGGGATCATAGCATTATGCAGGATTTTGGGCAACCCCATGTTCATGAATTCTTAGGGTGGATGTACTACTTCCTCCTAGGCATCTCCATCGGTGAGCAATATTTTGATTGGGCCGCCATCATTTCTAATCACGAGGACTCATAGTTTCTTCAGGTGGTCCAGACATCAAAGTTTTATATGACATCCTATGTTCTCTGGGCCTTAGCACAACAACGCCCCATTACAAATGGGCTACTCACATTAGGTGAACTTGGAGTTGGCCTAGGGAAAACTAGGCCTCAGGATTATTTCCAACAAATCCAATGGGAGGCTAGTTTCCATAGCTTCTGTTTGGTTAACGGCGCCTTCATCTATTACAATCTTCTCACACCTACTCGGTACGCTGGGTACCATATCTCCAAGGAGGCCATGGATTTGGTCAGAAGTTATGGCCATTATTATATCCAGTTCCAGCAACATACTTACATTCGGGTAATCGGCTTCTCTGGGAAACCCTATTTGTTTCCCAAACATTATGGGAACAAAATAATCCTTCTAGAGTACTACCAATAGATTTTGGAGCTACACACCTTGTACACTATAAAGAAGGTTGTGAATGTTCCATTCCCAATCACTTGTGGGAATTATACATGTAGTCTGGTCAAAGCTAAAGAGGCAGATAATGAACTTAAAAGCTTGGGTCTAACCGAATTCTATCTGGCGCAGAAAAACTTTGATCCGCTAGGCAAGATTGCAACGGCACTTCCCCGGGCATCAAATCCCCATAGATTCCACATGGAGGACTTCTAGGAATATTTCCAAGGTGACTTTTAAGTCCAAAGCTGGCACTTTGTCTGGATGAAAATGGGGATGATGGAGAGGCTGAAGCTTCAAAAATTCATGGATGACTTTTCAGACACCAGGTCCACAATGGACCTTCAATACAAAGAGAGGGGAATAAACAAGATGGCCCTCCCTCCAATAAATTGGAATGCTCAGGAGGGGCTGACCATTGAAGATATCACCTACGACGTAGTCGAGCATAGCTACAAGTATTTCAAAAGGGCATGCCCGGGGAGTACGCGCCGAGTTCGCCTGGCAGTACTGAAATTGACACCTGGTGTCAGAACCTGTTCGCAGGGAGAGGACAAAGGAAAAGGAATCATGGGGACCCCTTCACATGCCCCATATGCATCCCCCATAAAACAATAGATGCAAAAAACATTGGCGGCCTCCCAGCAGATGAATGAGAAACTGATCACGAAGTTGGCCACCCCGGTCCTCATGATCGGGCCCGTTCGTCCTCCCTCTTCCCCTTCACTGGCTGCATTAATGGTTTGAGCAACAAGAAGTAGAGTGGAAGAGGAGCAGGCAACTCTAATGGATGTGGGGCCTCCTTTGGTGACCAGGTGAAAGAAGAGGCTCAATATAAAGCCAAGGACAGAGCCAGAACTTGGGATGTCAAATATCCCAAAAATACAAATTGTTTCTTCCGACTCCCCGGAACCAGAGAAAGAACCCGAACACATCCCAAAAAATCCCTCGCCCCATGATGAGTTTGATGATGTATTTAGGACTGATGAGTTTGGCAACTTGCAGGGGGACATTATACAATCAGCGAAAGAGATTGTCACACAAGAAGAGCCCGCGTAAGAAAAAGAAGCCCGAGCAGAAGAAGAGAAGGGGCAAGAAAAAGTGAAATTTTTTGAAGCCCCAGAAATATAGGTTGAAGAGGCCTTGGAAGGTAGGCAAATCCAGGATGAACAGATGGCATCGGTTGGTGAAACCAGACCCGTGGGAACAACTGTGACCCCAACTGTCATGTTCCAGATGCCACCACCAAAGGTACCATTTGGGGAGGTAATCACAGCAGCCCAAACTCTAAATCTCAGCCTGATGCCTCCCCCACCTCCAGAAGATACACCAGTGGAGGAGGATATCCCAGCAGTAGAGGCTGATAAAAAGTAGCAACAGGATGAAGAAGAAAACCCTGGGGCAACGAATGATGATCCTAATATTGCCAAGGATGCAGATATCAAGGTAGAAAATATAGGTACCACCAGAGAAGGTATGATCCAAGAACCAAAAGGTACAGAAAAGGAGCCGGAAGTAGCTCATACTATTGAAGGGGCACAACAAGATCCAACGGAGAGATCGTAAGAATAGATTTTGGCTGCAAAGCCACCCCTACCACTACAATGGTTAGTGGAATCTTGAAAGAGAAAATCCCCAAAAACACCCAAGGCCCATCTCTCCTTGGCTGAGATGATGGCGCAGGTGCAAAACCCACTAAAGGCTAAGAAAGCCTGGATGGTCCATACTCTTCGAACTGGGCTAGTGGAGATATAATCGCGGTGATCACGACACCTTCCCCAGATGCAGACGAAGCAATGACTGAGGCTGGAGATTAAAACATCATAGAGGTGTCGCTGGAGAAGAGAGGAAAATAGGGTGAGATAGACTTATTAAAGGAAGAAGCCAAGGCAATAGAGGCGTGCTATGAGAAAGAGGCCCAGAAATTTAGGGCAGAGAAGGAGAAAAATGAAAATCTTATGGGGCTATTAACAGAGCTGGCCGAGCCTATTAGTGTCATTCCCCCGAGTGCCTCCACATCCAATGCACCGCTTCCTTAGGGTGACATAGACGCACTTCAAGCAATGAAAAGAAAGGCCCAGGCAGTCGGTGACATAGACACACTTCTTACACCAGGTTGAAACTACTATCTCCATCTGGGAGGGAGATATTGAAAACTACAAGGCATGGAAGGTCAAGTTGGAAGAACTCGACATCAAGAAGGAGATTGTCTCCAAATCCAAAATTTTGGGAGAGGAGTCATTTGATTTCATAAGGACCTAGCACTCCAGACTTGACCTCACATTGGGGGTAATCAAGCAACTGGTAGGGACACCGCGTGATAAAGCCAATGCAGTCCAATATTCTTTCAATTTGTACAAGTCTTTTGTTTCGAAGGTCTTTGGAGATGATCCATTCAGCACTGACACATGCACTTTGGAGGAATATGTTTTGGGGAAGTTTGACGAATTAATGGAATCGAGATACCAATCTCTGAAGGGGATAGACAGAGAAAAAATGACATGAATAACTTGCATGGTGCTCAGAGGTCACGACGCGCCAAAGATGGCTGAATAATTTTAGGTGAATGTTCTAGACCTGGGTGAGCAGTTTTAGGTGGCCAAGTATCACAGGGTCGGCCTTAAAGACATTGATGAAGATGGGATCTCCCACCTCCTCCAGAATTTCAATGACAGCAAATAACAATAAAGTCCTCTGAATTCCGGAGATGATCAAGCAGGAAATGTAATTTTTTGGGGTGCATGCTCCTGGATCTGGGAGTTCCAAATCTAGTGTTGTTTATTTTGGTATTCTTTGAGTGACCCGTGTCGCGGTTCTTGAGGCCGACCGGTCGCTTTCAACACAGTAATAAAAGGTGTCATAAAATAGGTAACCGCAACAAGGCACGTCTACTTGACAAAAAGGTTTCTAACAGATGGTCTTCCCAAGGCATCACTTCAATGTTACATCTAGCGCATTAGAGACAAGGCACTACTTTCCCATTTATGAGGCATGTAGCCTTGATCACCGGGGGATCAGATTTCTTTTTCTCTCCTACTGGCTCTCTTCTCGAGGCTAATTCTTCCACACCTCCCTTCTTGTCTTATTCTTCTGATATGTCAGACCTTCTTTGTCTCGAGGTCCTTTGTAGTGTGGTGTAGGTAGTACCATCCATCAGGAAATAGTATTATATTGTAAAGTGTAAAATAAGTTAGGTTAAATTTTAGGTCAAAGGATGTGTATAAATAGTAAGTTTGACCTCATTTCAAGTGTTGGCAAAATTGATGATTTTGCAATCCATAGATAATAGCAACTTGGTTTTCTTAATTCTTAGTCACAGAGCTCAATGTTGCATAGTTTCTAAGCTTTCAATAGTT
The DNA here is from genome assembly GCA_018584345.1 of Thuja plicata. Taxonomy (NCBI): domain Eukaryota; kingdom Viridiplantae; phylum Streptophyta; class Pinopsida; order Cupressales; family Cupressaceae; genus Thuja; species Thuja plicata. The sequence continues at coordinate 5,221,586 of MU227713.1, read as the reverse complement.
AAATGCTCCCCTAGAGCCTCCATTGTACCATGCACTAGTGTTTGCTGGAAGACATGTTAATGAAGAAGGAAGAGTTATGTCAATGAAGTTGTTGGCATTTTGATCTCTGGTTAACGGTACTTTATGCTTTGTGTTCTTTATGTCCTTTTCTCTAATACTTTAAGTAGATTAACATCCTTCTTTTCCTCCGCTACTTATCCAATATGAGCTGATGGTTATATATTTCTTTGGTATTTAGTGTAGTGTGTTAAAGCATTGTTGATGTTTTGAATGTTCAGTATAACTATAGGTAGATAAAATAATTCTAACTTTGCAGTATCTTATGATGTTTATTTGTTAAGTAAATGCGTGCTTGCAAGAAACCCCACTCACTTGAATCCCTGGAGAAGACGAGCTAAGATAACTAGTTATCCCCCTCAAACAAAACAGTCACATTTCCCAACTGAGCCTCGCACTATCGAGACCCGACTCTTACATGCTTGGAGGCCCGAGAAATCTCATTTCCCTGGATAACCTTTACAGGTGAAGTTTTCCGGTACCCCGGTACTCGGTGACAACTTACCTTTATTGGCAAACCCGGTCACAAAGTCCTGTCAATAGAAACTAGTGCTAGAAGGAGGGCATGAACTTGTCCCCCTCTGAGGATTCAGATTTTACACCGCCCGAGAGTTCCCCAAGCCATATTTTTAGGAGTCAAGCCTTCAGTGGGATTGGATCATTTTCACCAGCAAGATTCAAAAGAATCCTTAGATCAGCTCCCAATCTGGGACAGTTTGTTGAACTCAAGCCTCCGACTCAGAAGAAACAGACACTGATAGCCAAGTCAGCCACCATTGTCTAGGGATATAGCATACTATAGAATGCCGAATTCCCCCAGACAATCCTGGGAACTAGTGCTCAACCCTATCAAAATCCAACTCCCCAAATGGCTACATATTTTGGAAATATCGGGTCCCCAATGGTAACTTTTCCGGGTGCAGCCAACGATTTACCTTCGCACCTAGAAAAGATTTGTCCTTGATATGAGCACTTAGGCTCACAAACTAACGATGAGCATCTGTAGACATCCAAAGATGCCATGAAGTGACACTAGATCCAACATCAAGACATTGTAACCCGGATGTTCCCTCTGTCCTTGGGATAGAACAAATAGAACTGGTACCTTCACCTTCCCGCCAACTCCATCAACAATTGGCAGGACATGGAGGACACCTTTTTGGCTGCCTTCCACATGCATGTGGACCCAACGTGGTCTCACAACCAGTTCATTTCTATCAGGGAGGAACCAAATGAACCCCTTCCAACATTCAATCACCGATTCCAACTCACCTTGAAATGCTACACGGGTCCCTTCATCCCATCTGTAGAGGTGACTATCTGGACCTATCTCAACATGATGGACCCCTTTGTTGCCACTCTCCTTTGGATAACAACCACCCTGGGTGACTAGGATACTTTGGCAAAGGTTTACAACCGAGCCTTAGAACTATCCCATGGTCTTAAAAAATCTCTAGGTGGGATTGGGCAAAGCATGCCATTTAACATGATACTCAGTGGAAATTCTTACACCACGGGATATAACCCCAATCAAGTGATGGGTGCCCATGCGATGGCCATGAATCCCCACCATGACCGATTGACCAATAGGCCCGATATGTGTATCCATCTCAGACCCAGAAAATACTGGGTCTGGAATCTTTTCCCTAGAACCAGCCATAGAAAATGTAACAACCACAGACACAACCACCCAGAGTGCCCTTCTTCCAGTCATCTGTGGCTAGAGGATTGTCGCCCTTTACTTCAGCAAATACTACTGATTTCCAAGGGAACAAACAATAATAGTTGTCACACTATAATGTGAACACCCAGTTGACCGTTGAGGTTGAATCCCTCCAGAAAATGTTGTCCACCATAACTTTGGACATTGGTCAACTGAAGGCGGGGTCCTACACACCCAAGAATTCCAATTCCTAGAGAGGGAATATTTTCTCCGGCCAATGAAACAATAATGCGAGAGTAAAAAACTGCAATGGGCCTTAGCCCAACCAATAGAAATTGAATAACAACACCAATGCCAAAGGCCCACCTCCAAACCAAAACACCAACCAAAGTGGTGCTAGACTGTCCCATTTCATGCCAGTCACAGATTTCTAGCCCATGACCAACTGGTGTAGATTGCATGACACAGGCTCTCACAATGAGGTAAACTATGCCATGCTGGAGAAAGTCTTCACAATTTCCCAACTGGACAGACAACAAGTTTCTAATCCTACTCCCCCAGAACCTCCTATACAAGAGCCCACTCATGGTGCCTTCACCTATGAAACCATCTTCTTTAGAACAAATAAAGAAGATGAAGAAGAACCCAAACTATAGGGGTTCTTGGATGAATCTATTCCGGCCTTTGCGGCCAATGCCTTCACTAACCCATAGGCTCCCTACAACACTCAGAGTCAGGTTGGTAAAGGACTAGTTTATATGCCCACACCTCTCAAGGACACTCCTCCCTGGGACAACATGACCAATTGGTCTATCCCTCCAAAAGGTTCTAGCTCTAACCAAGCTAAGCACCCGGTCGAGGGAAGCCACCAGTTCTTGGGAGGAAGGTTTGACATCATGAAGGTGTTAGAACAAACCACCACCTCCATGACCTTGATGGAGGTTTTACTCAACTATCACAAGTAGAAGAAATCCCTTTTGTAGCTCTTGAGAAATCTGTAAGCCATCAGTCACCCACCCAAGACTTTCTCTTTTGAGGATGCCAACGTGGTTGTCTTCCGGGGAAACACTAAAGATCCTCCCTTCCTGCTAGGATTGAACATACAAGGAAAGAACATACACAACTGCCTAGTAGATTCTGGGGCTTTAGGAAACATCATGCCTTTATCCATATGCCAGAAGCTGGGATTCTGACCCACCCCATCTAGCGGTGCAGTAATCCAACTGGATAAGACTGCTATAAAAATGGTGGGTGAACTGAAGAACATCCGGATTCAACTCATCCAGGACCCCAGGATAGCCAGCATTATCAACATCCAAGTGGTGGACATCCCAGAGAATTATGGGATGTTTCTAAGTTGGAATTGGTCCAAATCCCTGAATGGGTACTTTTCGACTGACTTCTCCCACTTCTGGCTCCCCTGGAAAGGAGAATCTAACAAGATCCAAGTTGAAAGTGAGCTCCGAATGGAATAGGCCCTCACCAAAGTCATGAGGGTAAATGAGGTCCTATTCTCTAAGACTTCCCTCAGGGTGTATCAACACCTTGAGATCTTAACATTCAATTTCACCCCCGGGGAGGATCCCATAATTCTGCAGAGAACCCAGGACCTGGAAGAAAAATTAAAGGTTGAGATTAACTCTCACGGTCCCATAGTGACCCCCACCACACTCTTGTCTGGAACTTGGTGCCAGGTGAATTATTAGAAACATTCAGAGCTAGAGTGTGAGCCTTCTATATTTTTTGCTACCTGGCACATCAATGCCCTCTGGAAGAAAGAACATGCAGTTGATTCCCTGGAACCTAGTATTCCTATTGGAAGCGCATCCTCAGTGCCACGTGTCTGAGGATCCCAATCACAAACCCCTCAAGAGACAAACCTCACCCATGTACCGTCAGTGCCAGAGGAAACTCCTCCCAACCCTCCCAAAAATAATCCAAAGCCCACTTCATCTTCTCAGCCCCAGACAATGAACGACAATTTATCGACCCTTAAGTTTGATGGGTCCCTATCCAAACAGGGCTGTGGGGCTGGAGTGGAATTAATCAACCCACAGGGGAAATATTTTCTCACGTCCTATAGGCTGCAGCTCAACTACATGAACAATGTCACGGAGTATGAGGCTTTTGTCCTTGGACTCCTATTTGCACTAAGGAAATGAATCACTCACCTCCGGGCCCTGGGTGATTCAGATTTGATTGTTAAACAAGTCTGTAGTCAATATACCTGCCACGATAAGAGGCTGGTTGCATACTGCAATCGGGCATGGAGCCTTATTGAGGATTTTGATGCCTTTGGCATTGACCTTATTCCTCTGAGATGAAACCATGTCTCGGATGCCCTTGTGATTTCTACCAGCACACTTGAGCCAATGGCTGGCTCACAACTCCAGAGATTTTATGTTGAGATGATCCCCACCCTGTCCATTACAGATAATGTTAGCCATTTTTATGTCTTTGAGGATGATCAACATATCTTGGCCTTAATGGCCAATGTTGGTGTCTTTCAGGACCAGATAGTGGAAGAGAGAGATCACAATGATACTAGGTAGGGTGATGAAGACGATGGGATCATGGACCTACCAACCAACACCATCATGAAGGGGATGGTTGCACTTGAAAAAATCTTTGACTCAAACCCTCGGGGATGGGAAAATATATCATCCTCCTTTGAGGGAGGAAATTTTGAGAAAGTGAACATCGGCCAGCCCAGTGAAGAGAAAATGATACACATTGGCACCTCCTGCTCCCGTGAGGAGAAGGAGAAGATTCTTGCGGTTCTCCGAGAATACATTTATGTGATCACGTGGGGGTATGAGGATCTAAAGACATACGACACATCCATCATGACTCATACTATCCCACTCAAACCTGATGCTAAGCCTTTCTGGGAAAAGAAACAATTGGTCAACCCACTAATTGATCCTCTAATCCACCAGGAGGTTCAAAAACTATTGTCAGCCTGGATAATCTTTCCCATCTGGCATACCACGTGGGTTGCCAACCTAGTTCTTGTAAGGAAGAAATGTGGCAAAATTTGCCTTTGCGTGGATTTCTAAAATTTGAACAAGGCCTCCAAGAAAGATAATCATCATCTCCCCTCGTTGGATGAGGTGTTACAAACTGTGAATGGATCACAAATGATGTCCTTCTTGGATGAGTACTACGGATATAACCAAGTCATGGTTAAATATGATGATAGAGACAAAATAGTGTTTACCACTAAGTGGGGAACATTTTCATACCAGAGAATGACCTTTGGCTTGATTAACACAGGGGCCATGTTTCAAAAGGCTATGGACATTGCGTTCGAATGCCTTGTGAACTGGTGTATAATCATCTACATGGATGATTTGACTATCTTTTCCTGGGACAGGCGTGATCATTCTTCCCACCTCACCCAGATTTGTGAGAGATGTCACCAGTATGGAATATCCCTTAACCCTAAGAAATGCATATTCAGGGTCACTAAAGGGAAGTTTCTTGGGCATATTGTCTCTGCGAAGGGTATATCCATCGACCCTAAGAGATTTGAAGCACTGCTAAACCTACAAATGCCTGACAGCAAGAAAGAAATGAGATCTTTCTTTGGAAAGATCAACTTTGTCCGGTGGTTCATCACTGGATTCGCCGAGATCGTAAAACCACTCAACAAAATGATGAAGAAAGAAACCAAAATTGAGTGGAGTCCTCAAGCAAAGTGGACATTCACCCAAATTAAAAAAATGATTATGGAGGCACCAGTTCTAACTAGTCCAGACTACTCCCTCCCTTTCTACATTTATTCCTTTGCTTCACTGCATTCTGTCATGGCAATATTGACCCAAAAGGTCAAAGGGGAAGAAAGACTGATAGCTTTCATGAGGTTCCCTTTCAAAAATTCCAAATTTTGGTAGTCATCCTTGGAAGAGCAGGCCTTTTCTCTCGTTCACACCATAAAGAAATTCTGGCATTATATTCTCTAGGGCAAGGTGCATGCTATCATCCTGGACCAGGTGGTGAAGTCTCTGCTGATACAGAGTGAATTGGGTGAAATAACGGGAAATGGATGGCCATCCTCAAGGAATATGATTTATAAATGCAACCCATGAAAATAGGCTGAGGCCAAGGACTATGTAGAGCGATGGCAGAAGAGACTACCCACATTGAATGTCAAACATATACAGTGGAGTCCATCACTCGAGATCCATGGTACATAGACCTAGTGTACTTGTTGTTGAATAACAGATGCCCAGAGGGATTGCCTCTAAATAAACATCGCACCTTGTAGTTGAAAAGTGCCCACTTCATGATAAAAAATGCCACACTTTTTTGTAGGAACTACGAGGAAGTGTACCTCCAATGCATTGATAGGGTTCAGGCTACAAAAATAATTGAAGAATTTCACAGGCAATTTGGAACTAGGTATGGCTCAGCTGACGCCACTGCCCATCAGATTCTCTAGGCTGGATACTATTGGCCCTGTATCTTCAAAGATGTCTATACTCACTTCCAGAAGTGCCATACTTTCCAAACCGTGATACATCATGAGCGTAACCTGGCTATGCCTTTACAACCAGTTTTTGAAGCTAGACCCTTTGCCCAATGGGCATTTGACTTTATCAGGGAAATCAACCCCAACTCGTCAGCCAACCACTCGTACATCTTGACTGCTACTGATTACTGCACCCGGTGGTCTGAAGCAATACCTTGCAAAAATAATATGACAAATGTAGCTATAAAATTCCTAGAAGAAAACATCGTCACAAGATTTGGAATATCCTTCGCTATAGTGTGTGACAATGGTTTGGCATTTTCTTTGGCACAATTACTTGAATGGACCTATGACCAGAAGATCACTCTAAAGTTTTCTAGAAAATATTACCCCTAGGGGAATGGTGTGTCCAAATCAACCAACAAAAATTTGCTTGAATTCATCAAACACCTGTTAGAACAAAATCCCTAGGACTGGCACCAAAAGCTGAGATTCGCCCTCTGGGCAGATCATATTTGAATTAAGGCCACCCTGGGGACATCCCCATTCCATCTGGTTTACGGCCAAAACCCAGTGTTCCCCATTAACTTACAAATCCCATTTTTACAGTTTATGTAGGAATTCAGCAACCTGGACAATATTATAGAGGTTCGGCTCATAAACCTAGTGCGGATGGAAGAACAAAGTGACGCAGCCCTTGAACATTTTGCATGTCACCAAGAAGTAGTGAAATGATGGTTTTACCGGAGAGCCCAGTATAAGGCCTTTCAGATTTTGGACTTGGTCCTCTTGTGGGATAAGGCCCGGGAAAAGAAAGGAAAGCACACCAAATTCCAAGGGCTCTGAATCGAACCATATTTAATCTTAGAGATCTGTGGGGAAAACACCTATCGCCTTGATACCATGACTAGGGAACCAGTCCCATTGCCCGTCAATGGAAAATTTCTCAAACTTTATTTTGAATGAGGGAGGTTTGTCCAAAGTTGTATTATATGTAAACTTTCTTGCTTGTAGATATTTCCTCCCCGATGCTCCGTTTGGGGCACCTTGTCTTCTAAATAGTTGTCAGCTGTCCTCCAAGACCGCCCTAGTTTTCTTTTCTTTGGTTTTGTTCTTTGATTTCTTTGTTTTCTTTCTGGTTTCCCAATGTTTTTCTCCCCCTTTTTGTAGACCGATATGCTTTGCATAACATCTAGTCTCTAGGATGGTAGCTTTCGTATTATGGTGAACTTGGAATCTATTGTTAGCATGGTGGAATTGGTCCAGTCTCTAGAGTTATTTTGTAAGTTTGGTAACAAGCTACGAGTAATTTTCATCAAATTTATCCCCAGAAGTCTGGCAATTAGTTAAACCAAAATCAAAAGGAATGAGTAATTGGACACACTGAGAGTAGATTGGTCGCATTCGTTTGTTGGCTCAAATCTGAACTATTAAAATTCTTCCAGGTCTGGAGTTTTCTACCCTATTTAGTGAATTATTGTAGATGGAAGGGTGAATGAAGTACCACCATTAAACTTATCTAAGCTTAAGCTTAATGGTGAAAGAAGTACCTCCCTCCCATCCAGAAAAGAATAAAATGAAAAAGAAAAAAAAAAAGAGATGGTATGTAGAAACTTCGATATCCAGGGGAAACGAGCAAAATTGACAACTTTGGATTGATAGATCTAGTGCCTCTTCTCTACTTCTCCCAGAGGTCATCGGCTTGATTTTCCATCAAAGCACACACTCCACGACTGAAGAAAGGCCAACGATTGAATCATATATGCATCAGATTGTCTTAGACGCTTCACACCTTACAAGCAGGGTGCTCTGAGTAACGATTTGTTCTGGTTTTGCTAACCAGAGATTCTGTGGTTCTCAAATACGCTAAGGCATTCGTCCATGATAGTCACCATTTCTTATACCATGCATACCCATCCCTATATTTTGTGTGCAAAATGTTGGGTCCCCTCTTGTCACTCTTGGCTTTTTCCTTGCTTGCCTTGTCTTTTGTTTTCCTTTGTTTCCTTCCCCGGGCTTTCCCTCCCCGGGGGGGTTTGTTTTCTTTGTTCTTTTGTCTTTCATGCCTCCGAGACCCGGTCCTAGAGTTTATTGTTTCCAGAGCTAGATTCCAGACTCTGGGATTCTCCACCATGATGTCCTCTCCTCGAGAGAATGTATGGTGGCATGAAATCCCCAGGCCTGGAGTCCAGAGGTCTGCCTGTTCTGGAGTTCGCAGAAAAGGGTAACTAGCTTTTACCATGGGTATAAATAGAAATTATGCATCACTTTTACAGTTACCATGATTAAACACTTGTGCATCCAGAGCAAATCAAAGTGAATTAAGATGACTTCAAACTGCTTTTTCTCCCATGTTTATTAGTCGTTAACCAGTGATTTGGCGGCAATTGTTCACGGTAATCCCTGGGTTGAGCTCGTCGCAAGGTGCCTCCTGTGCCTACCTTCTCCATTGTGTTCATCTTCCAGGTAGGTTCTCTAGTTTCTGCCCTTGTCTTTGTTGGTTTTTGTTTTTGTCCCTTTCTTTCTAGTTTTGTTTCCACTCAGTCTTTCTAGTTTTCCTTTTCATGTTTTTTTTTTGGTTTGCCTCCTGTTGGTGGGTTGGCTCTGCGAGAGGGTTGTCCACCCTCTGCGCAGCTATAGATTAATGTCAATAATGCACTTTGTCTTAGGTTAGCTCGTATAAATATGTGTAGTTGTATAAACTTGTGAAAAGGCTTGTGGGTGGTGTATTTTTATGTATATATCCTTCAGTTTTGTTGTGTATTAATTATACATTTCATGTATATCCTTCCAGTTTCACATCGAGCTCATCGTGTTTTGTCTGTGTTCCATATGAGTTTGCGAGCTCACCCCACGGTGGAATACCACCTGGTTGGAGCTCAAATCTCTTCTGGTTTCAACCATGGCGATTTTCTCTCTCCACCGTCAAACAACATTTTTGGCAAATTTATGTCCCATGCATGCATTCAAGACTGCCCAAGTGGCTTCCTCTTTGCACGCGTTCAGATAGTTTGCGCTATCACCACCATAACTTCCCATTTATTACATATCCATGTGATGCCCACATGGGCCTGACAACTCACATTCCGGTCACGTCTCCCAATGGTTAGTTTTCAGGACTTTGGGTCCTACGCCCTTGCCCCGCCCATATCTTACTTTTGTCAAGTATATTGAAACTCCCTGGCCTGGACTATGGTTGAATTCCTAGGTTGTCATCATATGCATATCTTTTTAGATTTTGATCTAAACTAACTTTTCAGGTGAAATGGACAATGCAGTGGTAAGTTCTCTGGAATCCAGAGTAGCATTTTTATCTTATAAGTATCCTGACGATTGCCTTACCTTGCAGGTTGTCAAACATCCCACTTTCACTATGTCAGAAGCTTCCGCATCTTCACCACCCAGGAGTCTAGAACTCCCCTCCACGGCAGTCACCAGGGAAACCATCAGGTCCAAGATTGTGAGCACCTTGGAAAAGCTTACCCTCAGCATGAAATATTTGAAGGACAATGTTGTTACGGGATCAAAGATTGAATCCCAGGTTCAGTTGGTCACCGATACCAGCATGAGGATGTGGTCAGAAATGCAGGCCCTAGTTAAGATGATGTTTATTCAGCAGCAATCTGGAGACCAACTGGCCATCAATATTGGAACTTCCAAGATTCTAAAGGCCGCTTGCTTCCCATGTTCTATACAAGACCTGGAACTCACCCTTACCCTTGCGGCACACTACAACTCCTCTGTCCGGGCCATCATGCTCGCCGCTCTAGTCCTTACCAGATACCCTACACCCATGGTTTCCTTGGATGTTGCAACTTTTTGGGTGGGCCTAGGGATTCCCTAGTTTGACGAAGAAGTTTTCGTCACTCGATCTGATGCCTTGGCACAATTTCAACAGCTAGAGGTTATGGCCCAGCAATAGTTGAATAATAAATGCTTAAAGACCCCAAAGAAAGATTCAAAAATGATGAAGTTGGAGATCCCCAGATCTAAATTTAAGGAAACCATCCAAATGGGGATCATAGAATTATGCAGGATTTTCTGGAAACCCCATGCTTGAGAATTCTCAGGGTGGATCTACTACTTCCTGCTCGGCATCTCCATCGGTGAGAAATATTTTGATTGGGCCGCCATCATTTCTAATCACAAGGACTCACAGTTTCTTCATATGGCCCAGACCTCAAACTTTTATATGACATCCTATGTTCTCTAGGCCTTAGCACAACAACACCCCATTACAAATGGGCTACTCACATTAGGTGAACTTGGAGTTGGCCCAAGGCAAAAGAATCCTCAGGATTATTTCCCACAAATCCAATGGAAGGCTAGTTTCCTCAGCTTTTGTAAGGTTAACGACGCCTTCATCTATTACAATCTTCTCACGCCTACTCAGGATGTTGGGTATCGTCTCTCCAAGGAGGCCATGGATTTGGTTAGAATTTATGGCCATTATTATATCCAGTTCCAGCAACATACTTACATTCGGGTAACCGGCTTCTCTGGGAAACCCTATTTGTTTCCCAAACACTGTGGGAACAAAATAATCCTTCTAGAGTACTATCGATAGATGCTAGAGCTGCACGCATTATACACTGTAAAGAATGTGGTGAATTTTCTATTCCCAATCACTTGTGGGAATTATACATGTAGTCTGGCTGTAGCTAAAGAGGCAGATAATGAACTTAAAAGCTTGGGTCTAACCGAATTCTATCTGGCGTGGAAAAACTTTGATCTGCTAGGAAAGATTGCAACGGCACTTCCCCAGGCATCAGAGCCCCATAGATTTTTACATGGAGGACTTTTAGGAAGATTTCCAAGATGACTTTAAATCTGAAGCCAGCACTTCATCCAGATGACAATGGGGATAATGGAGAGGGTGAAGCTTAAAAAATTCCTAGATGACTTTTTAGACACCAGGTCCACAATGAACCCTCAATACAAAGAGAGGGGAATAGAAAAGATGGCCCTCCCCTAAATAAATTGGAATGCTTAGGAGGGGCTGACCATTGATGATATCACCTGCGACATGGTCAAGCGTAGCCACAAGTATTTCAAAAGGGCATGCCCCGGGAGTACACATCGAGTTGGCCTGAAAGTACTGAGATTGACCCCCGGTTTCGAAACCTCTTCGTAGGGAGAGGACAAAGTAAAAGGAATAATGGGGACCCCTTCAATTGCTCCATCTACAGCCCCCATAAAAGAATAGATGCAACAAACACTAGTGGCCTCCCACCAGATGAAGGAGAAACTGATCACGAAGTTGGCGAACCCGGTCCTCATGACTGGGGCCCGTTCGTCCTCCCTCTTCCCCTGCACTGGCCACATTAATGGTTTGAGCAACAAGAAGTGTAGTGGAAGAGGAGAAGGCAGCTCTAATGGATGCGGGGCCTCCTTTTGTGACTAGGTGAAAGAAGAGGCTTAATCCAAAGCCAAGGACAGAGCCTAAACTTGGGATGTCCAACATCCCAGAAATACAAATTGTTTCTTCCAACTCCCCGGAGCCAGAGAAAGAACCCAAACACATCCTAGAAAATCCCCCACCCCATGATGAGTTCAATGATGTATTTAGGACTGATGAGTTTTGGAACTTGCAGGGGGACATCATATAATCAGCGGAAGAGATCGCCGCACAAGAAGAGCCCGCCCAAGAACAAGAAGCCCGGGCAGAAGAAGAGAAGGTGCAAGAATAAGTGAAATTTTTCAAAGCTCCAGAAATACATGTTGAAGAGGTCTTGGAAGGCAGGCAGACCCAGGATCAACAGATGGCATTGGTTGGTGAAACCAGACCCGCGGGAACAACCGTGACCCCAACTTTCATGTTCCAGATGCCGCCACCAAAAGGTACCATTTTGCGAGGTAACCATAGCGGCCCAAACTGTAAATCTTTGCCCAACACCTCCCCCACCTCTAGAAGATACACCAGTGGAGAAGGACATCCCAGTAGTAGAGGCTAATAAAGAGCAACAGTAGGATGAAGAAGAAAGCCTCGGGGCAATGAATGATTATCCTAATATTGCCAAGGATGCAAATATCGCGTTAGAAAATATAGGTACCACCGGAGTAGGTATCACAAGAGAACCAAAAGGTATGAAAAAGAAGCCAAAAGTAGCTCATACTATTCAAGGGGCACAACCAGGGGAGAGATTGCAAGAACACATTTTGGTTGTAAAGCCACCCCTACTGCCACAATGGTAGGTGGAATCTTGAAAGAGAAAGGCCTTGAACACACCCAAGGCCCATCTCTCCTTGGCTGAGATGATGTCGTAGGTGCAAAACCCACCAAAGGCTAAGAAATCCCGGACGGTCCATACTCTTCGAACTTGGTCAGGTGGAGATATAGTCATGGTGATCGTGACACCTTCCTTAGATGTGGCCAAAGTAACGGCTGAGGCCGAAGATTACAACGTCACAAAGGTGTCTCTAGGGAAGAGAGGAAAATAGGGTGAGTTAGACTTATTAAAGGAAGCAGCCAAGGCAGTAGAGGTGCGCTATGAGAAAGAGGCCCAAAAATTTAGGGCAGAGAAGGAGAAAACTATGAATCTTATGGGGCTATTAATGGAGCTGGCCCAGCTTATTAGTGTCATTCTCCAGGGTGCCTCCACATCTGATGCACCACTTCCTTAGGGTGACATAGATGCGCTCCGGGTGATGAAAAGAAAGGCCCAGAAGGTTGATGAATGGGTTACCTTGCAAGTGGGGAATGTCCAGTGTTTCTTAGTGTCCACACTCTCGGACCCATATGCGGCCCACCATTTCTTTCCCCAAGTCAAAACTACTATCTCCATCTAGAAGGGAGATATTGAAAACTACGAGGCATGGAAGGTCGAGTTGGAAGAACTCCTCGGCATCAGGGAGGAGATTGTCTCTGAATCTGGAGTTTTGGGAGAGGAGTCATTTGATTTAGTAAGGACCCAGCACTCCAAACTTGACCTCACATTGGGGGTAATCAATTAACTGGTAGGGACCCTGCATGATAAGGCCAATGCAGTCCAATAATCTTTCAATTTGTACAAGTCTTTTGTTTTGAAGGTCTATGGAGGTGATCCGTTCAGCACCGACACATGCACTCTGGAGGAATATGTTTTGGGGAAGTTTAACAAATTAATGGAATTGAGATACCAATCTTCGTAGGGGATAGATGGAGTAAAAATGACACAAATAACTCGCATGGTGCTCAGAGGTCACGACGCGGCAAAGATGGCCGAAGAATTTAAGGCAAATGTTCCGAACCTAGGTGAACAGTTTGAGGTGGCCTAGTATCGCAGGGTTGCCTTTACAGATATTGATGAAGATGGGATCTCAAATCTCCTCTAGACTTTTAATGACAGCAAACAACAATAAAGTGCTCTGAATTCTGGAGATTATCAAGTAGGAAATGTAATTTTTTGGGCCGCATGCTCCTGGATCCCAGAGTTCCAGATCTAGTGTTGTTAATTTTTGTATTCTTTGAGTGACCAGTGTCCTAGTTCTTGAGGCCGACCGATCGCTTTCAACACAGTAATAAAAGGTGTCAGAAAATAGGTAACCGTAACAAGGCACGGATGCTCAACAAAAAGGTTTCTGACAGATGGTCTTCCCAAGGCATCACTTCAACATTACATCTGGTGCATCAGAGATGGGGCACCACTTTCCCATTTATGAGGCATGTAGCCTCGATCCCCAGGGGATCAGATTTATTCTCCTCTCCTACTGGCTCTCTTCTCGATGCCAATTCTTCCACTCCTCCCTTCTTTTCTTATTCTCTTGACATGTCAGACTTTCTCTATCTTGAGGTCCTTTGTAGTGTGGTGCAGGTAGTACCAGCCACCGGGAAATAGTATTATATTGTAAACTGTAAAATAAGTTAGGTCAAAGGATGTGTATAAATAGTAAGTCTGACCTAATTCCAAGGATCGGCGAAATTGATGATTTTGCAGTCCATAGTTAATAGCAATTTGGTTTTCTCGGTTCTTAGTTGCAGAGCTCAATGCTCCATAGTTTCTAAGATTTTAGTAGTTAAATGCTCCCCTGGAGCCACCATTGTACCATGCACCAGTGCTTGTTGGAAGACATGTTAATGAAGAAGGAAGAGTTCTGTCAATGAAGTTGTTGGCATTCTGATCTCTGGTTAACGGTCTTTTATGCTTTGTGTTCTTTATGTCCTTTGCTTTGATACTTTAAGTATATTAACGACCTTCCTTTCCTCTGCTACTGATCCAATATGAGTTGATGGTTATATATTTCTTCGGTATTTAGTGTAGTGTGTTAGAGCATTGTTGATGTTTTGAATGTTTAGTATAACTATAGGTAGATGAAATACTTCTAACTTTGCAGTATCTTTTGAAGTTTATTTGTTAAGTAAATGCATGCTTGTAGGAAACCCCACTCACTTGAATCCCTGGAGAAGACAAGCTAAGATAACCAGCTATCCCCCTCAAACAAAATAGTCACATTTCCCAACTGAGCCCTGCACTATCGAGACCTAACTCTCGCGTGCTTGGAGGCCCAAGGAATCTCATTTCCTTGGACAACCTTTACAAGCAAAGTTGGCCAGTACCCCGGTACCCGGTGACAACTTACCTATGTTGGTGGACCTAGTCACAAAGTCCCGTCAACATATACTAACTTCATTTTTATATCAATTATTCTGTTAAAATCATGCATGTTGTGATTTTGATTTAGGATATGATAGATAGTTTAATATAATGTGTTATTTTTACCAATAGAAGTATATAGTAGCCTTCGCATTCTAATTACTTACCATAGGTTATAATACAATTGTATTGACTGTAGAGAATGCAAGTTGCTAAGATATTATAAACTACTAAAAAATGACAATAGACTTCATTATTGGAATGACGTCTCATAGATTGCAGTATCCTGCATGGGAATCTGGTCTCAGATTGCAATTCTTTTAGGATAGGCACAAAAAATTATTTCTAGAGAAAGATTTAAAAACTTTCAAGAAAATGCAATTGGCATATGTAAAGCCAGATTCAACAACCTTTTCCAGCATCCTCCTCGCCTATGATAAAATTGGAGCTATGGAACTAGTATGGATAGCCATCAAAGAATAATGAAGTTGGATATTTTTCAAACATTCATTCATTAAAAAATTCATTAATTCTTAGGTTGCTCCATTTTACTTCTCTATTTTATATCTGTGCAAATTTTTCAATATGCAACAAGACAATTTAAGAAAAGGACTTAGAAACTTTCAAAAACATGTCATTACATTGTTGAAAATCGTTGGTAGATTTGCATGCAAAAGAGAAAAGGCACAAGAAGCAGTGTTGGTCTTGGAGATTAGAATTTTATAGCATTCATACCCCAAGGATTTTAGCTCTACATCTTTATGAAATAGATTTTGACAATATATAAGAAATCACAAATTGGCAAGTCTAAAATGCAGATTCATCAACTTTTGTCAAATTCTCTATGGGCTAAGAAATAGGGTATTGAAACCCATTAAAGCATTATGGATGAAACTTCTTGTCAAATTTCATTATGGAGAGACAAAAATAGATTTTAATGAAAAAAGGTTTTTTGGGCGAATGCTCAAGCTTGTGGTTTCAAGGAAACCAAAAATTCAAGCTATGTGTTACATAAATTTGGGAAAAATATTTCAAAATAAAACATCAAAATTATGCAATCAATGGTGAGTAGCCCGATTCAAAATCTTTGCCAAAATGTGATAAAGTTTTGAAAATCTTCATCAATTGCAAATGGGATCATTTTATCATTCCTAAAGAAATGTTGTTAGAATTTGAGTTCAAATCTCCTAAAGCACAACTTATTTGTACTCTGAACAACAGTAAAATGTTTGGCAAGATTTCAAGCATCTAGTACTTATTTATACATCAAGACACAATAATAACTATGTTGCAGTAATAGGCAGGTCTTTAATCAAAGGGTTGTTGGTTTAGATACATATAGAGCTACCTGAGAATGAATGAATTTTTTCCTTGGATATTTTGAAATAGATATGGATAGCAATCAAAGCATGGTTGAATCAAGGGGTTGTAAGTATGTGTTGGATATAATGGTTTTTTTACTCTAGCATTCTCTTCCAATGGGGAGGTCATGGGACCAAATATTTGACCATTGTTTTGTCTTTTGAAGAAATGACACTATTTTTAATATCATTCCATCATTATTTCCTAATGCATATTCAAACCTGGATATATACCTCTCAACGTAATGAATGAAAGTTTCTAAGAACTAAGCATGCATCCCATTAAAGAATAGTAGAATGCCTTCTAACATTTAGTAAAACATCTCCATGTGACAGTGCATAATTGCCAATATAGCCAGTCTATGATCTCTTAAGAACGAAAGAGAAACCCTTAACTAGAACAATGAAGTTCATCTAAAATAAAAACAATGAATATACCCTAAAACAACAGACATTTTGAAAGAGCCCGCCCGAAACAATAAATTACACTATTTCTCCAAAAATATTCAAACTAATATAACTCATACACCCCTATATAAGGTAAGGTACCAAAAATATTAGAAATCTTACCTTCAAACACTTGAGTGTATTGGTCTCTTCAACAGAAACTCAAGATTTCTCCTCAAAATGTGTTATTCTAACCATGAAATCTACCCTTCTTCAATTGGATCTATTTTTTTTTTCTATAGAACTAGTTTTTCTTGCATTTTCACTGATATTCTTCTTGTAAACATGGGCATCAAGGCCGCTAAATCTGAAATTTCTCGATAAAATATGTTTTTTTTTACCCGCAAACTCTTGTTCTCGCATGAAAATCTACTGTTATTACATACTCCATTTCTCTTTGGCGAGCTTATCATGTGAGTCTGAGTTGAGACTTTTTCAACAAATGGAAACTCAAATATCCTTCCCATTTGAAAATCATAATCTTTACAACACCCAAAATAGTTCATCTATTGTAATTATTAATTGATTAAAAAATGTTATATTCATTGTATTTAAATTTTTAATTAATTTAATTTAATTTTTAATCAATTAAATTTAATTTTTAATTAATTAATATCTATACAATATTACCATAAACTTCAAAGAAAATATCATATGGCATTTTCAAATGAGAAACACCTACACAACACGTAAAATGTACCATTTCTTGTCTATATTAATTAACTAAAAATGGAAATACAATTAATAAAACATTTTTGCTTCAAAACATTACCTTTAATTCTCTTCATGAGGGGACCAGATTAATTAAGCTCTATGTATTATGATCAAATTCAAAACAAAAAGGAATAGAGGAGTAATAGTCATTTTTAGTCATTTTAATTTGTATGACTAATTATTTAGTTGTGATTTTGCCTAATGACCAAATTAGTCATTTATTTAGTCACTTAGATGAATTTTAAAATGCAACCTTAATCTAACAAGAATAGTTACCATTTAGAGATATTGGCAAGTAGTGGCTGGAATAATGTTAGCACAATAAGTCTATTGGCGAACACACATTATTGGTGAAATGCAACTTCTAAGAATATAAGTATATGATATTATCAAATGTTAATGTGTAAAGGAGTATTAATCATTCATTTAGTCAATTTTATTATAAGGGCGACTAATTATTTAGTCATTTATTTAGTCATTTATTTGGTCATTTATTTAGTTATTTTACCAGATGACCAAATTGGTCATCTATTTAGTCATTTTAGTTCTGATTTTACCCGATGACCAAATTGTTTATTTATTTAATCATTTATATTTGTGAATTACAAAAAATAGTATAACATGATCAGTTTTATTCACCTGGTCATTTATTTGCCGAAATTCTACTAGTGCATGTTGCGCTCAAACTCTGATAGGATCCCACTTGAATCCACATGTCAATCACAAATATTTGTTTCTTTGCCAAAATTTCATATAGAAGGAAAATTTGGTAACATTTATGGTGCCCCTTTGGGGATCTTTGTCTGTTAAAAATTAAAAACCAATAGCCTTGTCCATCCATTGGGTAGTGTCATTAGTAACAAAACCCTAATTATGCAAGGTAAAAACCCTAACAATATAATAGTGTGGTCTCCAATACAAAAGATAATTTTATGGTTGATGGGATATTCAGCTCCCCTATTAAGAATAATAGGTGTGTTTTCATAATTAATATTTATTTGATCTACCTTAGAGTTATCCAGTGAGTGATTATGGAATTGGGAATTTACCTAAATAGCATGTGTCCTAAAGAACACTTATGGAAAATTGGAAATCTAAGACATAAAACATCTAAACTAAATTGTGCCACTACACTTTATTGAAAACCTAAAAATTTACTATAGTGCCAGAGCACTTGTTAAAAATGAGAAACCTAAACTACAAAGAACTAAAGATGACATACCTCAAAGAAATGGTTGACGTGTATACCATTCACTAGTATAGGAAGAACTTCTCCTTCCACAGTTGCTAGCTAGAGTTCATTGTGATCCTTGCACTCTTTTATCAGGAATGACCCACTCCATATGCTATCAAATTTTGTATGTTTGTCTGGCTTTCTCTTCAATTCATTGCACCTTAGGACTAGGTCTCCTTCTCTAAAAAATTTAAGAGTTTCCTTCTTCTTGAATAACTTCTTGGTTTGGAGTTGATGATACTCTAAGTTCTTTATTGCTTTATCTCTAGTTTCTTCTAGCTCCATCAATTAACAATATCTTACCCCCATTGGGTTAGCCTCTTCAAACAACATTAGTTGATTTGCCAAGTCTCATGCTAGCAGCTCTATTAAAATGGGAAACCTAGCTTCTTTTCCATACACCAAGACATAAGGGGAGTTACCAATAGATTTCTTAGGTGTTATCTTATCATCCCATAAAACATATTGCAACTTGGAATACCAATCCCTTTGGTTATCATGCAATGTCTTCTTAATGATCTTGATCAGGTTCTTGTTAGTAGACTTGACTAATCCATTACCTTTTGGATAGTAATTTCAAGAGGTATTGAGATATATGCCATTCTTCATAGCCCAATCATCAACTCAGTCCAAAAAATTCCAAAGCATTATCTGACATGATTGAATCAAGTACACCAAACCTAGTTACAATGTCCTCATAGAACTTGAGAACAATAATTTCATAGGCTTATTTTAAAGCCACTACCTCAGCCCATCTTGTAAAATAGTCAGTAGCAGTGAGGATACATTTGTGACCAGTACTTGAAGGTGGATTGATTGCTCCTATGAAATCAACACCCCATCTCATAAAGGGCTACTCCACTTGAATAGGTTGCAAGGGTAATGTTGACAATCTTTCCTTTCTTGTAAACATGGCACATTTGACACTTTTGCTTGTCCAATAATAAACATCTTTAAGCAAGGTAGGCCAATACTAACCAACCCTCATGATCTTCCAATCTTTAGTCCTTGCTAAATAATGACCTCGAAAAGGCCCATAATTAAATCTGGAGACTATTCTGTCTATTTGATCATTGGGCACACATCTCAGGAGTACTCCATTGTGATCCTTTCTAAAAATTACACTATCAATGAACACATTAGGTATATATTGGAGTCTAAAATACCTTCTTTTGGATTTGTTAACATAAGTTGGGAATTCACTGGTCTGCAAAAAATGGGTCATCTCTTTAAGCCAGCTTGTTGATTCTTTATTTTTAGCTTCATCAATTTGGACTAGTATTATAACCTTTGTATTTTCACCTTCTTGAAACAGTTCAACCATTTGTTCACACAAACCTTTCTCTTTGATTAGTTTTGTCACTTGTATATCTAGATCAAACTCCAATACCTTGGTAATCCAAACAACTCTTTTCTCATTTAAATCCTTGGTAAGAATAAATTCCTTGATACTAGGATGAGTAACTATGAAATGAACCTTGCTGTTAGAGATTAGATGTCTAAACTTCTTAAGGATTTTTATCACTACTAAAGCATGTTTCTCTACAAAATTGTACCTGAATTCATATTATTCTAGACCTTTTATAAACAAATAAATACGTTTCTCAAATACCTCATCATTTTTTTATACTAGAATCGTAGAGATTGTCTCAAGGCTTCCATATGCATACAATATAAAATATTTCTGAAACTTGTGATTCATTAGTGTTGGGGCTGATGACAAGCATTCCTTGATGCCTTGAAAACTATTCTTTCCTTCTCTAGTCCAATTGAAAGATGCATTCTTCTTTAACATAGATGTCAAAGGATTTAGTAAATTTACAATGTCAAGCAAAAACCTTCTAACAAAGTTGATCATTCCTATAAAACTTTGTAGTCCTTTCTTGTGATTAGGTAATTGTAGCTCTAGAATAGCTTGAACCCTTTCAGGATCTACTATTATACCATGTTTAGCATAATATATCCAAGTATTCTACCTTCATGAACTGCAAACACTAATTTCTTAGGATTAAGAGAGATACCAAATTTCCTACACTCTAAAAAATTTGTCTTAAGTGGCATATGTGATCCTTGGATTCCTTATAATATAAAATGATATCATCAAAGTACACAAGCATAAATTTTTATATCAAACTAGAAAAATCTATATCCACGTCTTTTTAGAAAGTATCTGTTGTATTGGATAAGCCAAATGCCATCCTTTTATAATCCATAATACCCCATTTATTGGTAAAATCAATTTTGAATTGATCCTCTTCCATTACTAGAATTTGGTTATAACCAGTATGAACATCAAGGAGTGAAAAATGTTCAGAACTTGAAACAAATTGAAGGATTTTCTTCATTGATGGTAAAGGATGGCAATATTTCAATGAAGTCCTATTCAAATCCCTGAAGTCAACACATAATCTTAACTCCTCATTCTTCTTTCTCATGAGAACTTTTAGGTTTGAAACCCAAGAGGTATGTTTGATAGGGTAAATAATACCACTTTCTATAAAAAATTTCAACTCTTTCTCAATCATAGGCTCTAGTTTGGGGTTGACTAGTCTTTTCTTTTTCCTAATTGGCTTTTCATTTGGTTCTAATCCTATGGTGTGTTGGACCAATTGTGGATCAAATCCTTTTAGATAATTGTATTCCCATGCAAACACATCATTTAACTCTTGAAATAACTGAGTAAAATCTTTATTTTCCTATTCTAAATTAATTTTACCAACCGTTAATATTTACCTTTGAATATCTCAATCTCCTCATAATGCTCCTCTTTGATCATCAAGCTAGTTTTGTTCTTCTTAAACTAGTCATTTATACTAAAAATGGATTCTAAGGTGACCAATCCTTGGGAATATTATTATAGCTTAACTTTATCACTTTATCTCCACATTGCTTCTTTAATGTGTATCTATTAGCTACTGCAAAAACATCCTCTTCAAGCAGAAAATTCAAAATCTAATCATCACTGTTAAAAATTTGCCAATTTATGTCATTATTGTTGGAATTTGTCTCTAATGTTGTTTTTGGCATTAATGTTTTGTCACTGATGTCAACATATGTTTCTATGGAGGGCGATCAAATTGGTTAATTATTGTTATTGATGACAGACAGAAGTATACATATACTGTACCATTGATTCACGATGAGAAAAGATGGTGATGTGTATAGGGATATGTTTTGATCTTATGCCTAAGGTCGCATGGCTTAATATTGTCTATTGTTTGAGTTACAAATTTTTTAATGAAGACTAGGTACTAGACAGTGACAATGATCTTTGAAAGAGTTAGTCTCTTTGTTTTGAATATAACTTATGTGCGACATGGATTCAGGTTATGCAAGCTTAAGTGATCGTAAAAGACATGTTAAGGAAGGTTTTTTATGTTTCACAGTTCTTAGGAATCTTAGTGACATTAGTTTTTTTGTGTGTTCTAGAGGAGACCTATTTTGGGCCAACTTTATATATGGAGCGTGTATTATGGAGTACGAGCATGGATTACGGATCTTGGAGTATATTTGATGGACTGTAATTGATTTTTACTTGTTATAGGTACCGTGTGTATCTTAGCAAGGGATTATGTAATTATTTTTACATTGGGGAAACCTAATTTACCGACCTAATTGATTATTATAATAGGGTATTATGAGAGAGCTTTTCCTGTTTGAAAGGATGATTGTGGAAGAGATAGTGAAGTGTGGAAGTTGTGAGATTGTTTTTGAAAAGTCTACTAGATGTAGAGAAAAGGTTGTGATTATGTTACTTGATTGGAACTAACAAAGGAAAGATAGTTGCTATCAGACAATTCACTAGATTGTATATCTCTTATATATTTATATTTTAGACTCTAAGTCCTGAGGGTGGATTTAACTTTCTTTAGGCAGTGTACCTAGGCAGTGAGCCCACTGTTACTCTTGACTTCTAATAGGGTTTTTCATTTAACACAGACTATGTATCAATACTAATAGGGATAAATAAGATCCATAATGCATCAATAAGATCCTAATGCATCAATAAGATCCTAACATGGATAAATATTTTAACATGGATACTATACTCTTAGTACATCATTTTTGGGTGATAATTGCACCGTGGTTTTACCTTTAACAGGGTTTCCTCGACAACAAAGGATTTTGTTATTGTGTTGGAATTTATTGTTTTATCATTTGGATTAAAGTTTTTGTTTATAAAGTTTAATGTTTAATAATCTGTCTCACAACTAACTCCCCCCCCCCCCCCCCNCAACTACCCCCCCCCCCCCCCCCTCTAAGTTGTGTTGGTGGATTGTTATTCCTAACAATTGGTATCAGAGCTACTATTCCTTAGAGAGAAATATTAACATCTTGAGGTGATCCTGAAGATGGCATTCTATAGGAAGGATAGTCCAAAGTTTGATCCTGAAAAATTTGACAATTGGAAGAACAAGATGAGAACACATTTTCTATGCTTGGGAATTGACTACTAGATGATTACAAAGAAAGATGTACAGATGAAGGATGAGGATGAACTAGATAAAGGTACTGATGAAGAAAAGAAGATATTTTCATATAACATGATCACAAGAGAAGCCCTGATTAGTGCACTCTCTTAAGGTTAAAGATTTGGACTCTGCACATGAAATTTGGACAAGATTGGAAGCACTATATGAAGGAGATAAGTTTACTAAGTAGGAAAAGTTGTAGAAATAGAAGACAAGGATGGAAAATTTGAAAATGAAAGATGATGAAAATGTTAGAGGATATGTACAAAGAGTTATTGAGGTTGTTATTGGGATTAGAAACTCTAGAGGCACATATAGTGAGGAAGAAGCGATCACAAAAATTCTTAGATCTTTGACACCTGTTTACACGACTAAAGTGCAAGCTATAGAAGAGATCATACCTTTAATGATGAACTTTAATAGATAGATATTGATTGAAAATTTTACTACTTTTTAAGCCGGAGAGCTAGGAGATTCAATACCTAAAGTTGAGACAACATTCAAGGCGTCTATGCATAAAAATAAAAGGACTTTATTAGGATCTGCGAGCACTAGAAGTATTGACTTCAGAGAAGAACTTGGTGAATATGTTGATGACTAGGAACATATACAGGAAGACGAAAGAAAGTTAGATGAAATTGTGGTCATGATCACTAGAAGAGAAAAGAGAGGTAAGGGTAAGTTTGAAGGAAAATTACCTCTGAAAAGTTTTTCACGCAATAAGATAGGTCATTTTGCATCTAGATGTCCTACAAGGGTTCCAAAGCATAGATCTAATTTTTATAAACCTAAGTATTCCAAAGATAAGGAATAACACTATGCTAGTGAAGGTGTTTCTAATGATGATGCTATTGATTATGATGAGATTGGATTCATTTCTATCAAGGATGATAAACCTATTCATCAAGAAAGAGCCTTAGTGTCACATGTTGAAAAGAAATTTAAATGGGTCATAGACAGTGGTTGTTCACACCATATGACTAGAGATACAAATAAATTTGTTAAACTAACCAAGCATGATGGTGGCGTTGTGAGATTTGTTGACAATACTACTAAGCTTATCATTGGATTTGGATCTATTTATATGGATGGGAAGACAAATACTGACAATGTATTACTTGTTGATGGACTTAAGCATAATTTTTTGATTGTTGTAAAGCTAGTGGACAAAGCTTATCAATTGAAATTCATTTATTTGAAATACTCTATCAGAAGTAAGTCAGGAAACTTGATCACATCTGGTACAAAATCTAGAGGTAATGTATTTGAATTGAATACATCTGAGGCTTCTTTTTTTGTTGCGAAGGTTGATGACATTTAGTTATGGCATAGAATATTTTCTCATGTGAATTTTGATAATATTGTGAAGGAAAGTATGATGAATGCAGTTAGAGATCTACCAAAGATTGTGAAACCATCTGTATCATCTTAAAATAGAAGCACTTCCATATTAAGAATGTTTAGACCTCATTAGGGGGTTTTTTTTACCACCATCATATTCTCCCCTCATTTATGCATTCTCTCCTACTTATGTGTCTATTTAGGACCCTGATTGGGCCTCTTCAGGCACCATCCCTCCCATCTAGCATGTTTTCCAGGGGTCCTGACTCCCTGGGTCAAGGTAAACCTCAACCTTGACCTAGGTTAAGTTCAACCTCAATGTTGACCTAGGTCAAGGTTGACCTTGACCTTGACCTAGGTGCCCCTTTCAAATCTAGAAGTTTGTCGGTTGCCAAAGGTCATCAAAAATCCATTTCTTGCTTCCAGGTCGGCTGTTTTGGGTTCTGAAGTAATTATTCTTAAATTATATTTAATATAGGTCCTCTTCTAGGGGTATGGGTATAAATGGAATTTAATTCTCCTATGTAGGCCTCTCTAGAAGATTGTGCCATAGTTTCATATATAAGGAATTTTTCTCCTCTCATTCTCTCTAAGCCAGGTTAAGCATGAATTGTTAAATCAAGTAAGAATTCATCTAGAAAAAAGTTCAAGAATCCATTACTCTACATGTCTTCAAGCTTTCAAGATGTTAAATTATTCCTTTCAAGCATTCAAGTTCTCCATTGAAGATCAATGATTCAAGCTTTCAAGCCTTTGAAGGGATTTGGTTCAAATGTTCAAGATTCATCATTCAAACCCTAGATCTATCCATCATGGTGGTGTGATCTTCCTTCAAGATCCTTTGTAGATCCTCAAGACTCTCTCATTATCTCTTCAATGTGGATTCCAAGCATAGAATCATGGAGTTTTATGGTTTCTAATTGAGTCCAATATTTCATATTTACATACTTGTTTACATTAGAAATACAATTGCATATCTATTTAAATAGCATAGCTTCATTATTAGATTTACTTCTACTACTTGTTAGCACTCTTTATTTCAATTATTGATTTCAAGATTAATTCCTAAATCGGGG
This sequence comes from Thuja plicata, assembly GCA_018584345.1. Lineage (NCBI taxonomy): Eukaryota > Viridiplantae > Streptophyta > Pinopsida > Cupressales > Cupressaceae > Thuja > Thuja plicata. The sequence goes on along the minus strand of MU227713.1, from coordinate 5,196,174 downwards.
TTTGACAAAGGCAAACCCCTTCCCCAACAAAAAATCCATGTTTCTTGCAGGTACAAGTACGGAACAATAGATCAAAGTGCAGATCTGGATACCCTTTTTGGAAAAATTTTGGGATCCGAAAACAAATTTTCATTCTTAGACTTTTTAGGTTGATTCTTTCCTAGGTCGCAATTGGAAATTCTGGGTCAATTGTGACATTTACTTGAGGGTACAAATTGGAACTGTGTCAGATTGAAAAACAATTTTTGGGTTTTGTTCATCTCTGTGTTTCTATTCCAGATCCAGTCTCAGATTTTCCAGAAACTGAGTATAGACCCTTGAAAATAGCATTCTTCGGATCTATAATATTTCAAGGTTAGTAGTTTTCTCCCATCCATTTCATTTAAAGTTATTAATCTTTCTATAAGATGGGAGTTAGGGTTTTTCTCTTTATCTCTGTCCTTAATAGGTTGATTCATTTATGCATTGATCATTTCTTTAGAGTTAATCAATTTAGATCTTCCCTTTAAGAAATTCTTGATTAAGAGGACAATCGTATATTCTTCATCATTCCTATAACACATATTAAATTTATCCCATACATTTCAATAAACACATCTATTTTAAATGTAACATCTTCAAAGCCTTCTATTTTATATGTTACATTTTGGTGAACCTACGATAGACAACTCTTTCTTTTTGGTGTTAGATGCTTTGCCTCTTTTTCTTAGAGACTAGATCTTGCATATTAAATTAGTTTTATTTTATGCTCTTGCATTTTAAAATACAAAACAATCTACATACTAATAAAAATATTAAAATATTTCTTGCATTTAATTCACTATGAAGATCTTTAAGATGCTTTGGGGTATGGCTATTTTTCTCATTATGCTCATTTTAGTATCTCTTTATAGTACTTATGATGTTTATGAAAGTATCATCCATTTCATCATGTTTGTTAATCTTAATATTTCACTTTCTTATTCTATCTTGAGATTAACTAATACTAGTCTTCCTACTTTCAAAACCTTCATTAAGGATTTGATTAGTGGACTTATTGCTCTTTTGGATTATGTGAAGAATTGGGTGATACCCCATCTACTAATCTTCCTAATCCTAATCCTATCATTCCTAATCTAGTTCCTAATCCTCCTAATCCTAATCCTATCATGCCTAATCCAATTCATAATATTCATATTTCTATTTATCCATCTTCTATCCCTAGTTCCTCTCACACTTATGATGGTGCTCAAGCTAGGGTTCATGATACCGATGTTCAAGAATTTTTTCATTTACCTTGCCCTTCTTATCCAATCCATGATGATATTAAAGGGGAAAACAAGGAAACCTCTTCTCAACCTATCATTCCACCATTTACAACATTTTCTCATGAACATCATAATCAATCTCTTCCCTTAGAAGCTTTGCAAGATATGTACACTACCAGATATACTATGGTGGATAAACAAGGCTATAAGGGTTTAGGTCTTGGTATCAATGATCAAGGCAATAAAAACCTGATTCATTCATCCCCTAAACAAGATATGCATGGTATAGGTTTCCCACCTCCTCCAATCAAGGTCGTTGATCTTAAGCATCATCCCCCTTTTCATGTTCTTCTTTTAACACCTTCCTTAGGCCACCCTGATACTCCTCAACATGTGGCTAAGAAAGTGTATGTCTAGTTAATGAATTCTAAGAAAGAAATATTTAAACCTATTCTGAAAAATGCTTTCTCTAAATACAAATGTCCTTTTAATTATAGTAATACACATTTACTTGCTGATTGTGTGCATTTCAAATTATATGTTAGAGAAAGATCTGCCTTAGGAATTATATCTCATTCCTGTGCGGTATTAAAATTTCTTCATAATTTTGATATAGGGCATTCCCGTTGTTCTTCTTGAAGTTAGATCATATTTCTCCTCTTGTCTCTTAACTGGGGGGCAAGAGGTATTTCCATCCATTTTTCTAGGATCCATTATGCTCTTAGCATGTATCTTGTTTTGATTTTAATTGGTTATTCTTTCTACATTCTATCCTTATAATATTCTATTATGATACATACGGGTATGTGTAAGACCATGAGGGGCCAAAAAGTGGTGATGTGAAAAAATCCACTTTTCACTCGTCCAAAAGCACATGAAAATGTTTGTTGACTTTTTAGTAGGCCTAGGTGTCAGTACACCTAGCCAAACCTGACACCAAAGCACAAGCCTAATCAGGTACCTGATTTTTTTGGATACTTGATGTTTTCAGGTACCTGATATTTTTGGGTACCTAATTTTTTTAGGTACCCGATATTTTTGGGTACCTGATTTTTTTTTGTTTTATAATTTTTCAAATGAACTTTCCTAGGACCCCTTGGGACACACTTAAGTGTTCCAATGTGTCCCCGAGGATCAAAGAGGGTCCTAAAGGGTCCTAGTACACCTTCTCATGTGTTAGGACCCCTAGGAAGACCCCATGACCACTTTTGAAACATTGGAATACTCAAGTGTATCCCAAGAGGTCGTAGGACCCCTTGGGACACACTTGAGTGTTCCAATGTGTTCCCGGGGATCAAAGAGATTCCTAAGGGGTCCTAGTACACATTATCATGTGTTAGGACACCTAGGAAGTCCCCATGACCCCTTTTGAGACATTGGACCACTCAAGTGTGTCTTAAGAGGTCGTAGGACCCCTTAGGACACAATTGAGTGTTCCAATGTGTCTAAAGGGGTCATGGGGTCTTCTTAGGGGTCCCAACACATGAGAATGTGTAATAGGACCCCTTAGGACACCACTTTAACCCCCGAGGACACATTGAAATACTCAAGTGTATCCTAAGGGGTCCTACAACCTCTTGGAATACAATTGAGTGTTCTAATGTGTCGAAATAAATCATGGGGTCTTCCTATGGGTACTAACATGTGAGAACATGTACTACAACCACTTAGGTACCTTTTTGACCCCTGGAGACACATTAGAACACTCAATTATGTCCCAAGGGATCCTACAGCCTCTTGGGAAACACTTGAGTGTTCCAATGGGTCAAAAGGGGTCATGGAGACTTCCCATGACCCCTTTTGAAACATTGGAACACTAAAGTGTGTCCCAAGAGGTCATAGGACCCCTTGGGACACAATTGAGTATTCCAATATGTTCTTAGGGTTCAAAGAGGGACCTAATGGGTCCTATTACACCTTATCACGGTCATAGGACCCCTAGGAAGTCCTCATGACCCTTTCTACACATTGAAACACTCAAGTGTCTCCCAAGAGGTTGTAGGACCCCTTACCACACACTTGAGTGTTCTAGTCTATCTATGGGGGTCAAAGAGGGTCCTAAGGGGTCCTAGTAAACCTTATCACCTATTAGGACCTCTAGGAAGAACCTATAACCCCTTTTGAAACATTGGAACACTCAAGAGTGTCCCAAGAGGTCATAGGACCCCTTGCGAAACACTTGAGTGTTTCAATGTGTCCTCAGGGGTCAAAGAGGGTCCTAGTATATCTTATCATGTGTTAAGACCCCTAAAAAGTCCCCATGATACCTTTTGACACATTGGAAAACTCAAGTATGTCTCAAGAGGTTGTAGGCTCCCTTGGGACACAATTCAGTGTTCCAATGTGTCGAAAGGGGTCATGGGGTGTTGTTAGGGGTCCTAATACGTGAGAAGGTGTAATATGACCCCTAGGACCCTCTTTGACCCCCAGGGACATATTAAAACACTCATGTGTGTCCCAAGGGGTCCTACGACGTCTTGGGAGACACTTGAGTGTTCCAATGTTTTAGAAGGGGTCATGGGGTCTACCTAGAGGTTCTAACATGTGAGAAGGTGTACTAGAACCCCTTAGGACCGTCTGTGACCCCCAAGGACACATTAGAACACTCAAGTGTGTCCCAATGGTTCCTACGACATCTTGGGACACACTTGAGTGTTCCAATGTGTCGAAAGGGGTCATGGGAAGTCTCCATGACCCCTTTTGACACATTGGAACACTCAAGTGTGTCCCAAGATGTCGTAGGAACCATTGGGATACACTTGAGTGTTCTAATGTGTCCTCGGGGGTCATAGACGGTCCTAAGGGGTTCTAGTACAACTTATCATCCGTTAGGAGCCCTATGAAGTACCCATGACCCCTTTTGACACATTTCAACACTCAAGTGTGTCCTAAGGGGTCATACGACCCCTTGCAACACACTTGAGTGTTGAAATGAGTCAAAAGGGGTCATGACAACTTCCTAGGCGTCCTAATGCATGACAAGGCATACTAGGACCCCTAGGAATTCCCCATGGCCCCTTTTGACACATTAGAACACTCAAGTGTGTCCTAGGAGATTGTAGGACCCTTTAGGACACACTTGAGGGTTTAAATGTGTTGAAAGGGGTCATCGGGACTTCCTAGGGGTCCTAACACGTGATAACACGTACTAGGACACCTAGAAAGTCCCCATGACCCCTTTTGACACATTAGAACACTCAAGTGTGTCCTAAGGGGTCCTACAATCCCTTACGACACACTTGAGTGTTTTAATGTGTTGCAAGGGGTCATGGGGTCTTTCTTGGGGTCCTAATGCATGATAAAGCGTACTAGGACCCCTAGAAAGTCCCTATGACCCCTTTTGACATATTAAAACACTCAATTGTGTCCTAAGGAGTCCTACGACCCCTTGGGACACACTTGTGTGTTGAAATGTGTTAAAAGGGGTCATGGGGACTTCCTATGAGTCCTAGTATGCCTTATCACACGTTAGAATCCCTAAGAAGTACCCATGACCCATTTTGACACATTTTAAAACTCAAGTGTGTCCAAAGGGGTCGTAGGACCCCTTAGGAAACACTTGAGTGTTTTGATGTGTCAAAAGGGGTCATGGGGACTTCCTAGGGTCCTAGTATGTGTTATCAAGCATGAGGACCCCTAGGAAGTCTCCATGACCCCTTTCGACACATTTAAGCATTCAAGTGTGTCCTAACGGGTCCTACGAGCCTCTATGACACACTTGAGAGTTCTAATGTGTCAAAAGGGGTCATGAGGACTGTTATCTCTTTTTCTTGTATCCTTCAGTTCTAAAAGAGAATATACAAACTAGACTTGGGGATCTTAGTCCAACTCACATGAATCTGCTTCTTCATACAAATTGAGGGGCAAGAAAAAGCTAATTGATGAGGATTTGATCCTCCTTCTGCTTCGAGTTCCACACACTTAGGCGGGTGCACCTAAAACATACTAAATCTACATACACAAACACTTTCTCACTAAAACCTTTTATGCAGACATGAAAATCAGTGGATAGTTCTTAGACTTATAAGATATGGGAGTTCAACTAAACCAATCTTATGCAGGATCCCACCAACATGATCTGCTAAGAACTAGGAAAATGGCCAATGTGACAAAGATATTCACCCTTCTTCCCTTCGAACCCAGAGGCTCAGGCAGGCTAACCTATCAGATTCAATTCTATAAGGAATCACCAAACATAATTGCACTATTCAATGCAACTTGTATACATTTCTGCTCTTCAACAAGAAAGGGAAAATGGTTTGATTTTAAATATTTGATGATGAAAACTACAAGACAAGAAAGGATCAGTGCCTTATCTATTGGGCAACAGAGTCAAATGAATAGACATCTCCAAAAAACCCTCCAACTCCAAACATACAAAAACCAAGTGAAGTGCCTTACAAATCACTTTTCTCAATCCAATATCTGGACATCAAATTCGTATGCAAATTTTGAACTCTTAGATTTTACCTCTAAGAATTAATCTCTCCTTGAAAGAAACTCAGAGATAAACTCACAATTACCTTATAATTGGTGCATTAAAATGCCTTACAGATTAACACATAAGAATTGAAACCAAACATACAAAGACATCAACAAATATTGCATAGGGATTCCATTGTTCTTTTATTGAAGAATCATCTAATTCTTCATATTTACAAGACAAAGAAACTAGAAAATAAGCCTCAAGATCCTCAATACTGCCCAATAGCATAAAATTTCAACATCCTTGTTACAATGGAGAAAAAACCAGATATAGGAGAATGGGAAAAACAAATTCAGTCACTGACACCTGTCTGTTCCCAAAAATATCTCTAACTACTTCAAACTGAAACTGTGAGAATCTGATATGATTTTCCCTCAAATGGTCTGCAAAATCATAATCTCCATTCCGAGACCTTTCTGGTGATATATGATACTCTATACTTTGGATAAAATTGCCCTCTGAAACATTAATCAAACTTTGCTTCTTGTGCAGATTTCCTTCAACAGTTTGAAATACTTTCAATTTGAATTTAAATACTTTTCAATAGTTGGACTATTGAAATGGGATGAAATTTACCTTTAATATTTCATTTTGCCCATATTTCATCTCATCTTGAAACTTGTCACTTGGGCTTAATGGCTTAGTGGTTAGATGTTGAGCATCTTCCCTTTAAGCCATTAAGTCAACCCTTGGATCCTTTTAAACTTGCACACTTTTTAACCCCTTTTCCTTTTGAGATGAATTTGATTAAACATTTCAATTTAATCCCTTTTTTCTCCAGAATGCACCAGATTTTCACACGTGTCACATGCTCATTTGTTGCTCTAAACTAGCCTTGGAACTCCTCCTTTAACCCTGGTTCCTTTTGGAGAGTTGGAGACTACTTAGTCTCTAAGTCTCTAAGAGATTTCCTTAACCATGGTTAGATCTAGAGACTTGGAGACAAGCCTTAGTCTCTAAGTCTCTGAATAGGCTTAACTCGACTACCTCTTAACCACACTCTAACCATGGTTATCATTTTCTTTAGTCTCTAAGTCTATAAATGATTTTCTTAACCATGATTAGATCTGGAGACTTTGAGACTACTTGATCTGGACACTTGGAGACTACTTCATCTGGAGACTTAGAGACTACTTGATCTGGAGATCTGGAGACTACTTTAGTCTCTAAGTCTCTAGATGATTTAGTCTCTAAGTCTCTAGATGATTTTCTTAACCATGATTCGATCTGGAGACTTGGAGACTACTTAGTCTCTAAGTCTCTGAATGAATTTCTTAACCATGATTCGATCTGGAGACTTGGAGACTACTTAGTCTCTAAGTCTCTAAATTAATTTCTTAACCATGATTCAATCTGGAGACTTGGAGACTACTTAGTCTCTAAGTCTCTGAATGAATTTTCTAACCACGGATTTGTTGGGAGACTTGGAGACTACCTTTAGTCTCTAAGTCTCTGAATGAGATTAATTGGACTACACCTTAACCATGCCTTGACTGCGGTTAAATTGGATAGTGTAGTCTCTAAGTCTCTAAATCAATTTTCCAACTATGGTTAGATTTGGAGACTTGGAGACAAGCTTTAGTCTCTAAGTCTCTGAATAATTTTCTTGGCTTTAGAGACTTGGAGACTTGGAGACTAATTTTATGTATTTTTACTCCAAAATAATGGGGCCCACAAGAATTTTAAAATTATCAACCAAGAGACCCACCAAATGGTCTCTTTCTTCTTTCTTCAATTCATATACTAAGTGATGGAGTATATAAATGTTAAATACTTTCACAGTCCCATGCATGTGGGATATATCTCTGTGCATTTTTTAAAACTTTGTTATTTTTGTCAATACTTAGAGAGCCATGAATTTTGATATTCAAACTGGGGTTTTCTGAAATATTTTTTGTAGAGTGTATGCATAGTCATTTCAATCATATCCAAAATTCAGCCGGACCCAGTTTGTAGTTTTTAGATATGACAAAAAACGTGGCTGGCTGTGCTCTTGCATTTACAGATTTTTGAAAGTTTCCTCGAAGTGCTGCTCACCCATGGCCTTGATTTTTTTCTGGTTAATACCTTTAATCTTATCCATAGGGCTGGGATCCCATTACCATGGTTTCATTTTTCCCTTTTATAACTTAAAACGTTTTTTAAAAAAACCTCTGCTTTGCACTGTCAAACTGCACAAACTGTCTTCAAAATTTGATTCACAAACTAATCAAAAAGAGCCCCCAGAATTTGAACCTCTGGAACTTGATTCACCTTTACACATGGAACATGAATCTTCAACTGGCTTGCATTGAAAGTGAACTAATCTATCGACATCAATTTGCAAAATGAGCATCTTACAATTTTTCTGATTTTAAACTCAGCAAATATGCATAAATTGGATTTGGAATCAAGTTGGGAAAGTGAACAACTGGATTGGTAGGAGTCTGAAACTCTTCAAATGGGTACACTTTCATGTTTTCAACATGGGGGAACATTCAATTATCTAGGGCATTCAACTGGGTACAACTTGCAGAAGCTCAAAGTAGGTCATTCAGAAATCTGCATTTGACAGTTTGGCACACTGATACAAACTACAAATGGAATGGGCTTAGAAAACTGACCAAATGGACTTGTCATAACTTGATGTCAGATACTCAAGAATTATTTTACCTCTATAATGGAGTACAAGAGGAATTTTTTCAATTAGGTCACAAGGTCAAAAGTTGCAGTCAGTCAAACAAGGCTACTCAGAATTCTGATCAATTACACAATGCATGACAACATCAAACTACCAAATTTGAGGGGTTTGAAAACTAGTCAAAATATATCAAAATGACTTGGGATTCGAAACATAGGTTCTTTGATATGCATACTAAACATCTCAAAAGTGGTGATTCATGAAACATTTTTGGGTGCAAGATATTCAAAGGAAAACTAGGCATATTATAACAGATTGACACTTAGGCACAAATGCAGATTTTGACAAGTGCTCAAAACAAGACATCACGAAATAACTCAAAAATTGAAATTAACGAACTGGGATGTCTTCAAATGCCTAAAAAAGAGTGATGAGTACTTGATGTGCATGGAAAACTTCATAATCTCATCTAGGAAAATAGGCTCAAAAAGCACTTATAGGGGGTCAAAATGTGAAATTTTAACATGGTACTTCAAAAACCCTTACTGCTTTTTTCAGTCCCAACAGTTGCTCTGACTATGGACGTGTGCCCCATGTGGGCATGTAGATAACTTTTAGAATCTCATGGTACAATAGACCACCCAAAAAGAAATTAGACTTTATCTCCACTTTCTCTCTCTTCTCCTTTGAAAATTTTCCAAAAATAGGGAACCTCTTTATTGAAAGGAAACACACCACATGACTAAAAGGAAAGCGACTATACAACATGTACATCATTTACAGAAAGCCTCAAAAAACTCTACAACTGAAATCAACACTTGCCTCTGTCATAAACCTGATTTTCATTTGCATTTTCTTGAGGTAAGCTGAAAGTATCATTGATATCAGTTTCACCAATTTCATGTACACCTACAATCTCCTTGTTTCACAAAACAAAATAACTCTCTTCATTTTCATAGTGCATATAAAAACTAGAAACACTTTCTTCATCTTGTTTACTATGAAAATATACATCAGCATGCTCATGAATATTAATATCAAACTGAAGTTCATCCTCATAAACTGATTTATGCATGCTATCAATCGGAAACATAAAGTGTTCAAACTCTGCTTCACCAAATGAGTCATATATGTCATGAGTTTGTAACTCACCTTGTGTATCCAACTGGCAATCAAATGAGTAATCAGACTTGTATTCACACATGTCATCAACATCAGCCTCGAAAATTACTCCACAGTTTTTTAGTGTATCTTCACAATCACATACTGAATTAGCAACAACATGAAAGTAATCATCATCAAACTTGTTATCACATGCCGGCTGATTTTCAACAATTACTTGATCATATCTCTCATCATCAAACACAAAATTTTCATCGTAATCACTGTCACAACTAGAAGAGAAGCAATCTTATTTCTTACTGCAGTATAACACTGTATCATCATCAAAATCATAACTAACCAAATCTGAAACTTCATCATGCTCTTCAAAAAATGGATTGATAATTCCATGCAAAGCTCCTTTGTACACATTTTGACAAATGATGGGCTGATCCATATCAACATCCTCATCATACAATGGGTTAACAAACACCTTGAAACTACTTTCAACATCATGTGTACTTTCAACATATGAGGAAGAAAAATAACTTACAACTTTATGGCATTCCTTTGCACAATTAAGTAACGCGTCATTATGTGAAATGCATTCTTCAACTATTTCTTTATCCTCATATTGCAATGATGAACTCACTTCAAAACTATCAACTACAAGCTGATTTATACCATGCAGGGATAAAACATCATTTTCAGATTCAGAAGAAAGAACTCTACCTTAATATTCATGAGAAAATTCACTCCCATCATTGCTCTCTTCTTCCCATGTTGCATCAGACACATAGGAAGATGGACAAACACTTTCATTGTCCTCACCTTCACTTGGATAACAAGTTTCAAACTCATCATCACCACTAGACTGTGGTACATACTAATCACTTTCATTTTCATTTGATGCCCCTTAATTCAATGACAGATCACTCTTTTTCTTATCACCTGAAATAGAGCTTTCAACTTCTTCATCCCTATAAGACTGAGATGCATGTTCTTCAACATCATCATTAGTAACATTCTCAACATAATACAATTCATCAATAGGAGAAGCAACAACTGAAATCACTTCTTGCATTTGGGAAACATCAAGTGAATCAACTTTATCATCTACTATTGTAACATTACAAACACATGTGTTCTTTTCACCAAAAATAGAATCAACTCTTTGTGAAAAAGAAACTTCAACAACACATGTTCTTAAGTCTGAAATTTCAACAACATTATTTGTAACAACAGGGCATACTACATGCTGATATGAATTTGAAACTTCAACATGACATTCACTTCCACTTTCAAATGCATCTTGCCAGAAAACACCTCTAGAGAAATGGTTCTTTGTCAGTCCATACTTCATGTTATTTTCAATCTCTATAGCTGCCATGAATGCTTGATGCAAAGTCTCAGGTTCTTTATCCCGCAACAAATAGCTCATATCCTTATCAAATGCATCAAAGTAGATAACTACACACACTTGATCATTGGGTCTACAATTTTCAGGGATATCATAATAAACCTTTCTGAATCTGATGTTAAATTTAGGAACTAGTTCTTCATTCTCAATCCTAATTTGTAACAACTTAGTAAATGCATCATGTGCACTTACTCTTTCACTGAATTGCAACATGAAGGCTAAATGCAACTCACTCCAAGAGGATATCAAACATGTTGGTAAAAAATAAAACCACTCATGAGCATCGTCCCTTAAAGTCTGAACAAACAATTTCATATGAACATCTTCATGTGCAATCTCAAAATCATCCATCAAATCAACAAACAACTGAATATGTTGACTTGGTGAATCATGTCGTTTCCCACAAAATATTGGCAATTTGTCTCTAATGCCATTAGTAATAACATTGGAAAAACCATGTATGCCATCAAAATAAAATGGCATGTACCTTCTAGCAGAGATAGATCTATTGATACTACTGATGGGCTGCACACTAGGTGAACTGAAATCCTCCATTCTTCACAGATTTAAGAATTAATTCACTAGAATGAAAATCAGATTTCTATCTTGCTGTAGATCTATAATCTCTCGACTAACTTTTACAACAGCATACTTCAATACTTCACATCAAACATGCTAAAACCATTTCTTACTGAAGTATGCAACCAAACTCAAAAGTTCTCCTACTTTGTGCTAAAACCACTTAATGGAGAACAACCATTTGTATAACTTTCTTTTATGAAAAGATGAAGATTACCTGGACAAGAATTGCAGCGGCTGCTCCTTTTTCTTTTGACTGGAAATAACGCAGATCTAGAGCATCTTTCACAGCTCCATAAGGTTCTTTTCTCACAGATTCACCACCTCCTTGCAGAGGAAAATTTTTTACTTTTTCTTGGATTTCATTCCAGCCACCACAAAATTTCATCAGGATCTTCAAAGACTATCTATCAGAATTGCAAATTCCTCATATTTTCCTTCTAAGCATGCACTGATCAAACAGAAAACTCAGAGTCGCCACTCACACTCAGTGAGAATTTTATAAAAAAAATTTGAATCTGACTCTATACAAACAACCAGACTCTGGGATGATTCAGCAAAGAAAGGAAACAAACATCTTAAACTTGTCCTTTATTCCAGTCCCTAGTAGAGTCGCCATTTTTTTAGCTCTTTCTCTTGTATCCTTCAGTTCTAAAAGAGAATATGCAAACTAGACTTGGGGATCTTAGTCCAACTCACATGAATCTACTTCTTCATACAAATTGAGGGGCAAGAAAAGGCTAATTGATGAGGATTTGATCCTCCTTCTGCTTTGAGTTCCACACACTCAGGCGGGTGCACCTAAAACATACTAAATCTGCATACACAAACACTTTCTCACTAAAACCTTTTATGCTGACATGAAAATCAGTGGATAGTTCTAAGACTTATAAGATATGGGAGTTCAACTCAACCAATCTTATGCAGGATCCCACCTACATGATCTGCTAAGAACTAGGAAAATTGCCAATGTGACAAGGATATTCACCCTTCTTCTCTTCGAACCCGGAGGCTCGGGCATGCTAACCTATCAGATTCACTTCTATAAGGAATCACCAAACATAATTACACTATTCAATGCAACTTGTATACATTTCTTCTCTTGAACAAGAAAGGGAAAATGGTTTGATTTTAAAGATTTGATGATGAAAACTACCAGACAAGAAAGGATCAGTGCCTTATCTATTGGGCAACAGAGTCAAATGAATATACATCTCCATAAAACCCTCCAACTCCAAACATACAAAAACCAAGTGAAGTGCCTTACAAATCACTTTTCTCAATCCAATATATGGACATCAAATTCGTATGCAAATTTTGAACTCTTAGATTTTACCTCTAAGAATTAATCTCTCCTTAAAAGAAACTTAGAGATAAACTCACAATTACCTTATAATTGGTGCATTAAAATGCATTACAGATTAACACACAAGAATTGAAACCAGACATACAAAGACATCAACAAATATTGCATAGGGATTCTATTATTCTTTTATTGAAGAATCATCTAATTCTGCATATTTATAAGACAAAGAAACCAGAAAATAAGACTCAAGATCCTCAATACTGTTCAGTAGCATAAAATTTCAACATCCTTATTACAATAGAGAAAAAACTAGATATAGGAGAATGGGAAAAACAAATTCAGTCACTGACACCTGTCTGTTCCCAAAAATATCTGCAACTAAATCTGATATGATTTTCCCTCAAATGGTCTATAAAATCATAATCTCCATTCCAAGACCTTTCCAGTGATATATGATACTCTATACTTTGGACAAAAATTGCCCTCTGAAACATTAATCAAACACTGCTTCCCATGCAGATTTCCTTCAACAGTTTGAAATACTTTCAATTTGAATTTAAATACTTTTCAATAGTTGGACTATTGAAATGGGATGAAATTTACCTTTAATATTTTATTTTGTCCAGATTTCATCTCATCTTGACACTTGTCACTTAGGCTTAATGGCTTAGTGCTTAGATGTTGAGCATCTTCCCTTTAAGCCATTAAGTCAACCCTTGGATCCTTTTAAACTTGTACACTTTTTAACCCCTTTTCCTTTTGAGATGAATTTGATTAAATATTTCAATTTAATCCCTTTTTCCCCCAGAATGCACTAGATTTTGACACCTTTCACATGCTGATTTGTTGCTCTAAACTAGCCTTGGAACTCCTCCTTTAACCCTGGTTCCTTTTGGAGACTTGGAGACTACTTAGTCTCTAAGTCTAAGAGATTTCCTTGACCATGGTTAGATCTAGAGACTTGGAGACAAGCCTTAGTCTCTAAGTCTTTGAATAGGCTTAACTTGACCACCTCTTAACCACACTCTAACCATGGTTATCATTTTCTTTAGTCTCTAAGTCTCTGAATGATTTTCTTAACCATGATTTGATCTGGAGACTTGGAGACTACTTGATCTGGAGACTTGGAGACTGCTTCATCTGGAGACTTGGAGACTACTTTAGTCTCTAAGCCTCTAGATGATTTTCTTAACCATGATTCGATCTGGAGACTTGGAGACTACTTAGTCTCTAAGTCTCTGAATGAATTTCTTAACCATGATTCGATCTGGAGACTTGGAGACTACTTAGCCTCTAAGTCTCTGAATGAATTTTCTAACCATGGGTTTGTTGGGAGTCTTGGAGACTACCTTTAGTCTCTAAGTCTCTGAATGAGCTTAACTTGACTACACCTTAACCATGCCTTGACTATGGTTAACTTGGATAGTGTAGTCTCTAAGTCTCTGAACCAATTCGCCAACTATGGTTTGATTTGGAGACTTGGAGACAAGCTTTAGTCTCTAAGTCTCTGAATAATTTTCTTGGCTTTGGAGACTTGGAGACTTGGAGACTAACTTTATGCATTTTTACTCTGAAATAATGGGGCCCACAAGAATTTTGAAATTATCAACCAAGAGACCCACCAAATGGCCTCTTGGTTCTTTCTTCAAATCATATACTAAGTGTTGGAGTATATAAATGTTAAAAACTTTCACAGTCACATGCATGTGGGATATATCTTTGTGCATTTTTTGAAACTTTGTTATTTTTGCCAATACTTAGAGAGCCATAAATTTTGATTTTCAAACTGGGTTTCTCTGAAATTTTTTCTGTAGAGTGCATGCATAGTCATTTCAATCATATCAAAAATTCAGCTTGATCCATTTTGTATTTTTTAGATTTGACAAAAAACGTGGCTGGTTATGCTCTTGCATTTACATATTTTTTAAAGTTTCCTCCAAGTGTTTCTCACCCATGGCCTTGATTTTTTGTTGGTTAATACCTTTAATATTCTCCATAGGTCTGGGCTCCCCTTACCATGGTTTCATTTTTCCCTTTTATAACTTAAAACTTTTATAAAAAAAAACCTCTGCTTTGCACTGTCAAACTGCACAAACTGTCTTCAAAATTTGATTCACAAACTAATCAAAAAGAGCCCCCAGAATTTGAACCTCTGGAACTTGATTCACCTTTACACATGGAACATCAATCTTCAACTAGCTTGCACTGAAAGTGAACTGATCTATCGGCATCAATTTGTAAAGTTAGCATCTTACAATTTTTCTGATTTTAAACTCAGCAAATATGCATAAATTGGATTTGGAATCAAGTTGGGAAAGTGAACAACTAGATTGGTATGAGTCTGAAACTCTTCAAATGGGTACACTTTCATGTTTTCAACATGGGTTAACATTCAATTATGCAGGGCATTCAACTGGGTACAACTTGTAGAAGCTCAAAGTAGGTCATTCAGAAATCTGCATTTGACAGTTTGGCACACTGATATAAACTGCAAATGGAATGGGCTTAGCAAACTGACCAAATGGACTTGTCATAACTGGATGACGGATACTCAAGAATTATTTGACCTCTATATTGGAGTACAAGAGGAATTTTTTCAATTAGGTCACAAGGTAAAAAGTTACAGTTAATCAAACAGGGTTACTCAGAATTCTGATCAATTACACAATGCATGACAACAACAAACTACCAACTTTGAGGGGTTTGAAAACTAGTCAAAACATATCAAAATGACTTGGGATTCGAAAAATATGTTCTTTGATATGCATACTAAACATCCCAAAAGTGGTGGGTCATGAGAAATTTTTGGGTGCAAGATATTCAAAGGCAAACTAGGCATATTACAATAGATTGACACTTGGGCACAAATGCAGATTTTGACAAGTGCTCAAAACAAGACATCACAAAATAACTCAAAACTTGAAATTAACAAATTGGGATGTCTTCAAATGCCTAAAAAAGAGTGATGAGTACTTGATGTGCATGGAAAATTTCATAATTTCATCTAGAAAAATAGGCTCAAAAAGCACTTATAGGGGTCAAAATGTGAAATTTTAACATGGTACTTCAAAAACCCTTACTGCTTTTTTCAATCCCAACAGTGACTTCTTAGGGGTCCTAGTATGCCTTATCATGTGTTAGGACCCCTACGAAGCCCCCATGACCCCTTTTGACACATTTAAACACTCAAGTGTCTCCCAAGCGATCGTATGACCCCTTAGGACACTTGAGTGGTCTAATGTGTCAAAAGGGGTCATGAGCACTTCCTAGGGGTCCTAGTACACCTTATCATGCATTAAGACCCCTAGGAAGTCCCATTACCCCTTTTGACACATTTCAACACTCAAGTGTGTCCTAAGGGTTCATATATGACCCCTTAGGACACATTTGAGTGTTCTAATGTATTGAAAAGGGTCATGGGCCCTTCCTAGGGGTCCTAGTACACCTTAACATGTGTTAGGAATTCTAGGAAGTTCCCATGACCCTTTTTGACACATTTCAACACTCAAGTGTTTGCCAAGGGGTCGTATGACACCTTAGAACACACTTGAGTGTTCTCATGTGTCAAAATGGGTCATGAGGACACACTTGAGCATTCAAATATGTCAAAAGGGGTCATGGGGTCTTTCTAGGGGTCCTAGTACACCTTATCATGTGTTAGGACCCCTAGGAAGTCCCCATCACCCCTTTCAACACATTTAAACACTCAAGTGTGTCCTAAGGTTTTCTACAACCCCCTAAGACACACTTGAGTGTTCTTATGTTCCAAAATGGGTCATGGGGACTTCTTAGGGGTCCTAGTACGCCTTATCATGTGTTAGGACCCTGAGGAAGTCCCCATGACCCCTTTTGACAAATTTCAACACTCAAGTGTGTCCCAAGGAGTCGTATGACCCTATAGGACATACTTGAGTGCTCTAATGTGTCAAAAGGGGTCATGGGCACTTCCTAGGGGTCCTAGTATGACTTTTCATGCATTAGGACCCCTAGGAAGTACCCATGACCTCTTTTAACACATTTCAACACTCAAGTGTGTCCTAAGGGGTCGTGGGAGTGCTTAGGACACACTTGAGTGTTGTAATGTGTCAAAAGGGGTCATGGGGACTTCTTCGAGGTCCTAGTACACTTTATCATGCATTACAACCCCTAGAAAGTCCCCATGACCCCTTTTGACATATTTCAACACTCATGTGTGTCCCAAGGGGTCAAATGACCCATTAGGACATACTTGAGTGTTCTAATGTGTCGAAAGGGGTCATGGGCACTTCCTAGGGGTCCTAGTATGCCTTATCATGCGTTAGGACCCCTAGGAAGTACCCATGACCCCTTTTGACACATTTCAACATTCAAGTGTGTCCCAAGGGATCATATCACCCCTTAGAACACACTTGACTGTTCTCAGGTGTCAAAATGGGTCATGGGGACACACTTGAGCATTAAAATATGTCAAAAGCGGTCATGGGGTCTCCCTAGGGGTCCTAGTACATGATAAGGCATACTAGGACCCATAGGAAGAACCCATGACCCCTTTCGACTCATTTGAATGCTCAAGTGTGTCCTAAGGAGTCCTACGACCCTTTAGTACAGACTTGAGAATTCAAATGTGTCGAAAGGGGTGATGGGGTCTTCCTAGAGGTCCTAATGCATGATAAGGAGTACTAGGACCCCTAGGAAGACGCCATGACCCCTTTTGACCCATTTGAATACTCAAGTGAGTCCTAAGTGGTCATAGGAGCCCTTACAACAAACTTCAGTGTTTTAATGTGTCAAAAGGGGTC